>JAJJZI010000012.1:0-150804 GCA_024321975.1 Alternaria sp. 'sect. Undifilum'
TAACTCTGTTGATACTTGAGAAAATTCTGGTCTTGCAGAAACTAACAGCAATCCTTTGAATTATACTTCGAGGGATAAGGGTAGAGGTGTATCTGCAGGTGTTAGAGGTCTTTATGGTGAGGGGTTTAAAAGTAAACCTTCCGCAGCTTTAGGTGGGTTATACTTTAAACAATATAACACAGATTTTAATGTAAATCGTAGTGATACTACTTTCAAAGTAGGGGTTAAAAGTAGATTTTTATGAATATTTAAACAATTTTCTAGTGAATTTGGTTCCTATAAGGAATATTCACAGTATTTAGGTACAAATGTATCTATTAGAGAAGAAATGAAGAAATTAATTAGAAAAAATTAATAGTAGAATAAAGAGTTTATCTAGAGCTATATCTAGTATTTTATACAATATGTTAAATTAAAATAATGAAAAATAATATTAAAAACAATGAATTACAGGTTATGTCTGAATCTCCGTTAAAAGTGGGAGGAGATCAATTTACAACAAGACTTGAGGATTTAAAAAATAAAGTTATTGAATTAAGAAAGGTTAATACTGAATATTTCTCATTACAAAAAGAGACTACTGAATTAGCTGATAAATTCATTAGTGACTTTAAACACGATAAGGTTGAACTAGGTAAGATAGTTACTTGATTGGGTGATGTTATAAGTCCTGAAGAATTAGTAGCAATAGTAGGAGATTCTATTAGTCAAAAAGATCTTTCTAATTTAAGTCTTAAAGTTCAGAATAGATTGGCGCATATCTATAAGAAACCTGAGGATTTTAGTGGTCAGCATATCACTAAACTAGTTGATGTTTTAAATATCTATGATAATTATATTGATTCATTTGAATCAATAGTTGTTTCTGATGATTCAAATTGTCTTGACAGAAACAAATATCTAATAAGTCATGATTTACATAATTTACTTATTAACGGTTACAAGTTAAAAAGAGATAGAGAAATCAAAAAAGAAGATACTGGTATTTACATTGTTGCTTTTAAATATGTAAATGATACTTTAATATATAAATACATAAAATATCCTTATATTTTTTATGATACTCTATATAGTTATGTTGTTAAAGAAAGTAGTTCTTTAGTTGTAACTAATGATAAATCTGTGGGTGTTGATTACTTATTTGTTATGAGATACTTTTTTGAAAATAAAGATCAACTTGTGGCTGAAATTAAAAATATATCAGATATGTTTAAACATAAATCTTATTATAACAACAGTAGAGGAATATATCCCCGAAATATTGTTGATCTATGTAAAATGCTACTTCAAGGTTGTCCTGTATTCTTACACGATAAAGATATTGGTGAATTAATAAAATTAGTATCAGAAAGAAAAGTTTATGACGCTGTTCTTATGTTAGTAGAGTTATATGATTTTTACAAAAATGAGACTGAAGGTTTAAATATGTTGTGTGATAGATTAAAAAAACCTAATTTAGAGAATTACAATTTTCTGGGTAGATTGGTTTTTATTACAGAGGATTTAAATTCTTTAATTAATGATTTACAGATACCTTTTGGTGGTAAAGTTAATAAAGGACCTCAGAAATGAAGAGGTCAAAGTGATTCTTTAAGCCATGTTGTTGATAGTATAGATTCTGATTTTAGAAAAAGTCTTAATCGTCATAACCAGTTCCACGTTAATTCAGGGAATATTCCAAGAAATAGTTTAATAGGAAGAAGTAAGTTTTCTTATCAGAATATACACCTTAATCTTGGTAATGTGAGGTGATATTCTAGTAAGATTTATGTAAAACCTGTTTTGCAGGACACTACTGAAATATTTCACGATATAAGTGAATACTTAAAAAAATCACCTATTAATAACGACACTCAATTAAAAATTGAGAATGCTTTATATGATTATTCTTATATAACTTTAACTGAAAAAAATGGTAATTTAGATAAACCTATAATTAATTATAGATTAATTAATAGAAAATTTAGTGACTTATTACTTGGGGAAAAAACTAAAATAATTGACTATATTGATAGGTATAGAAAGGTTTCTTTTGATGAAGAACCCACAAAAACTAATGATATTATACAACACTTGTTGGGTGTAGTATTAAGAGAGTTAGACAATAAGTATATAATAAGTGTAATATATGGACGTTTATTTAAAATAGTAAGTAAATATGGAGTAGATGTAGATAACAACAAGGCTGTAGATACATTTGTTGATATTGGGGGTGATTTAGTTCAAAATTATTTTTATGTACTATACCTTAAATGTAAAAAAGAAAAACTAGTTACATGTGAAAACCATGGAAATTGTAGTTGTAAGAAAACTACAGGATGTTGTTTTTATACTCTTTCTGATTGAAAGAGGAAAAACGAATCTATGACTAATAAATTTGATAATACAGTTAAAGCTGAATTAGGTGGTAAAATTATTAGTATTTTAAAAAGTCTAGATTTAATTCAGGTTAAACTTATAACTAAAGGTAGAAAAGAAAGGGTGAACGTTATTATTCCTACAGATAGAGTAGTAGATACATTAGATAAAGAACAAAAGATCCATCCTTTAATAAATAACCTCGTAGATTACCCATGATAGTTAAACCTAAGAAGTACAGTAGAGTTAAATTAGAGGATGGTTTTAGAGAATCATTAGGAGGTTATTTATTAAATGATGAGAAATATATGAATCCTTTAATGATACCTAAATGAAATTTTAGAAAACCCACTCTTATAAAAGATGACAACTTGGTGTTTGATTTAGTTAACAATATAAATTCTGTTGGATTTAAGATTAATAAAGATGTGTTAGATTTTATTAATGTTTATGGTTCAAGATATAATCTTGTTATCAATTCGGCTTATGTACATCCTTTAAGTCTTAAAGACAAATTAACTAAAAATGAATTTATAGAGTTATCTAGTTTTTCAAGTAAAAAGGATCTTCAAGATAATATAATAGCTATAGCTGAGATGTATTCCCATTTACATGAGTTTTTTTTACCCACAAGATTAGATTTTAGGGGTAGATTGTATTGTGTAAGTGAATACCTAACTTATCAATCCACTGAGTTGGCTAAATCGTTACTACTTTTTAGTAACGGTGAAAGGGTGTATAAAACAGATAAAGTTAGTATTGATTATTTAAAGGCTTACGGTGCTAATAGTTTTGGTAATAAGTTGGATAAAACATCTTGAAAAAATAGGTCTAAATGGGTGGACGATAACGTGGAAAAAATCATTAATTTCAGAAACGGAGAATTGATAGAAAAGGCGGAGAAGAAATTATTGTTTCTAGCTTTTTGTTTTGAATATAATAGATTCTTAGATTGTTTCGATTCAGATAAAGAGTATTTCGAAACATACCTTCCTATACAGTTAGACGCTACCTGTAACGGGTATCAACATTTGGCTTTATTAAGTCTAGATCACAATTTAGCTGACGAGTTAAATTTAACTAAATCCACTGAAGTGGATGCACCCAAAGATTTTTATAACTTTACAGCTGTAAAACTTATTAATCATTTTAGAGATCAATTAAATAACAATAACTAAAGAAGAAAGGGAGGTGTACACCAGATTTAGTAACCTTTCTATAGCTAGGAAGATTGTTAAAAAGGTTATAATGACTACACCTTACAATGTTACACATCTTACTATAATTGATTACCTAAAGGATAACTTTATAGAAAACGAGTCTAGTGATAACGATGAAAAATCATATTACTATGAAGAAGATAACACAATAGTGTTAATGGAAAAAGACTTTCCTGTATTAGCTAGGGGTTTAAAGACAGTATTGTTTGATGATAGATTTAAGTTAACAAAACTACTTATTTAAATCAAGTGGTTAAAGTAGTATCCGAACTAGACCTACCTATCTATTGGGGTACTCCGGATACTGGAGTTCACATTGAACAAAGTTATCTTGGTTGTAAAGAGGAGAGACTTAAAGTTTTTGCTTATACTAAGAAGACCATTAAAAGTAGCTGATAAAAGTGTATCTAACAAACGTAAGCAAAAAGTATCATTTTTACCCAACCTAATACACTCATTAGATGCAGCTGCATTAGCATTGTTAGTACACTACTATTTTACAGATGGTAGTTTTAAAACTAAAAATATATACACAATTCACGATTGTTTTGCTGTTACAGCAAATAATGTTAAAACTCTTATGTTTTCACTAAGTCATGTCTACCAAAAAATATATACAGAGAAAAACTATTTAAGAGAATTTGATCAAAAGATGATCGAGTTTATAGAATATAGCTGTAAAAAAGACATTACTTTTGATAAAGAGACACTAGTCATCACAACTAAAGAGGGTAAAAAACTAAATTACCCATCCGTTGTTTCCGTTTTAGGTTTTGATTGCAACACAGATGGATTAATAAAGGATAGTCCTTACTTAGTCCACTAAATTTTAAATTGGTCCGCTATTGATTATAACACTTTATGTTATAAACAAAAAAGGGAGTGATCGTACTATATAGTACGTATCACTCCCTTTTTTGTCTAGGAAATATTAGAGTTATCTCTTTTTCTTTTCTAGAAGTTGTTTTACAATGTAATTGATATCACCCACTATTTCTAGCAATGTGCCAGTAATAATAGGTAAACCTATTATAACAACTAATAGTACAACTATGTTATACATTATTTTTATGTGAGGCAAGGGTACTGTACCCTTCTTAGTGGCACTAAGAGTAGCTATACCCTTAAGATGGTGTATCTTTAGGATAACAACTGTGCATTGGTAAAGCATATAGATATAACTAATGGCTAACAGAATATATGATAAATAAGAACTCAATGAGTTTTTAAATATAAACAACACAATTATAGATATACAAGCCACAAATCTAAAAAATCTTAGATAAGGACTGTTAATTATAATCATGTAGTTATAAGGTAATACAGAGTAAGACATCTGTTCTATAAAAATAATTAGATTTTTCACTTCTTATAAGTTATTATTAATTGTAAAATACTAGATCTAGGTTCTAGATAGACCTATTTATCCTCACACTTGTTATACATCAACATCAGTATAGGGACCATATGATTTATAAACATTATTATGTTCAGTTATAACATGGTAACCCTTTTTTCAGTGTAAATACCTCTTTTAAATATGTCCCGATCTTTTAGTTAATGGACTATAATCTTCTAAAATGGAAGTACCACCTGGTGATATTCAACCATACCTTTTTATTGTTGAAGGGATTCTATGTTAATTTCACCAGTTCATATGTTACCATATATTTTTTAACACAGATGGACTTTCTTCAGTTCTAATAGGGTATTTTCTAGGTATGAATATTTGTGTTAGTTACATCTTTAGTGTTTACAACCGTACTATTGGTAGGTGTAACCTTCTGTGTTATCAATAAACAAACCTGAATGTTTCGACATAAAAGATGTACTAGTTCTCAAGGGGGTAGTGTTATCTATTAAAGGACTACCTTTTGTAAATATAGGGTCATAGTGACCCGATAACGGACTATGATTATTTACTCTAGAACTGTCGACAGACGAACGGTATTTATCCAATAAAGGACTACTACTACGTAAGGGACTGGTATAATCCAATAACGGGCTACTACTGCGTAAGGGACTACTTCTAGCTAAGTAAGAACTATGGTCACCCGCTAATGTATTAACTTTGCTTAGTATAGGGCTGTGACTACCTGTTAAAGGGGTATCACCGAGTGATGTATATATAGCCAGGTTTGGAGTGTTAAGATCGGTAAGTGGACTACCCCGTAAAGCTCTTTTACAGATATCTATTGCATCATGAATCATGTCAACTTTTTGAAGTTCTGATTCAGCATAATATCTTTTTAACGTAGAAAGCTCATCATATAATGAGTCAAGTTCGTTCTTTAGAATAGTACTTAATACTTGAGGTCTTTCAGGCGAATAATAATGCTGTAGATCATTTACAGTTGAATTACCTAGATCCGTGTATGACGTTAAAGAACCTCTATATAAGTTATAGGGTCTATAACGCGCAAGTTCATAGGGAAAATTCCTTCCTATGGAAGGAGTACTCATATTTTAGGTTTTTGCTTTTTGGTATGAGTATCTTTTTCCATTTTGTAAGGTGGGAGAGTACGCTTTTGACATGATCTAGTTTCTTTCTTAAATTTAAGATAATTAGATTATTAAAGGTTTAAATCTTTGAAAGAATTGAAAAGATTAAACCTTTAAATTTGAGCCAAACTTGACTTTATAAATTAAAGAAAACCGTTCCCTAAACCATCCATGGAGGCATAGGGGGTAAACGCCCCCTAAGAACCCCGTTTAATTAAAATGGATTTGAATAGGTACGTCGAACTGATCACTTAAGAAAGTGATCTTGTCAATTATAATGGCTTTTTGAAAAAAAAAAGATATATATATATTGGTTTTATTTTATGGATCGATTGTATTTATCGATTTTCTTTGTATAAACAGAAATGGTGTTTGGTATAAGTTTTGGAAAAACCTTAACCATGCTATGTTTAGAAATTCTTTCTAAACCATTGCATGGAGCCTCAGGGAGAATCCCTAAGAACCCTCTTCCAGGGAAATGAAAATTCTTTCAGAACCATTGAGCAAAAGAAAAAAAAAAAAAGAATTAAGTACAAAAATCTACCGTTTTTCCCCCTTCCGCTGTTAAATTTCTTTCCAACACGGTATCCGTATCCCTTCAGCTTCTTTTCTTGGGCCTTCATCTTCTTTTCCTGAGCCTCCACCCCTTTACCCTGCTCATTCACCATCTCACGAAGTTTTTCGATCACGTTATACTGGCCCTCTACCCTATTATCCTATTCACCCTATTACGAAGTCAATCAACCACCTCCTCAAGTCGATTCCTGCAAAGCAGTGACGATTGGGTAGAATCGAAGTATATAAGGTTGGGCTGAAGGGGTGAGGGTTCTAAATCGGTTATGTCTCTTGGAGGTTGAGCCGAAGGAGTTGTATTTGGGATAGTTACTGAAAAAAGTCAGTAACAAGTAATGTAAGGGAGGGAGTAAAAAAGGGTATAGGTATGCTATGAACTTACCACTTTCTTCGTTAGCAACCTTTACAACAACGCCGTTCCCCTTACTGAAGTAACCCTGCCCCCTTCTTCTGGTTTCCACATGCTGAGTGGCCTGTGCCTCGCTTTGAGTTGGACAGTGGAAATAAGGTATACGTTTGTAGTATATTCGAAGGTTTGGGCTGTTGAATTCGTAGGGATTTCGGTATGTTAGCAGGGTAGTTGGCAGGAGGCAAGGGTTCGTCATATGTCGGGGATTCGGCACATGTGGATAGTTCAAGTTATATCCGGTATTTTCCTGGGTGGAAACAAAGGATGGGGGGGGGGGCAAACAGATTTAAGCTGGAAAATTGCACTGTATATTTATATTTACACATCAATTAGGAGAGAAGATTAATATATGATTCATAAAGCCCTTTAACTATAATATAAACTAGGAAGATTATACTATTTACCTATCAGTAAAAATAAATAGTGTAGTGATTGGTCTTATAAGTCCTTCACTAGCCTAGTTAGGAAGTAAAGTAATTTATTTCATTTTATAAACATGTGTGGCTCTTGTAAATTAATAAGTTTTTACTATAACTATAGTAAATTGTAATAAAAATTCTACTCCCCTTAGGGGTTGAAAAAAAAACATATAGATGTTTTGTTTCTACCCTATTGCTTATTTTTATTTAAAATATATTCTAGATTAAATAAAAATAAGCGCAAGCTTGCGTTTATTTTTATTTTCTTTTGCTTAACTGTTTGTTTATTTTTTTTTTATAGTTTCTTTTTTTTTCATAGAAAAAAAAAATAAACAAACTGAAAAAAAAAGAAACTAAAGCAATAAACAAGTGAGCAAAAGAACAAAAAATGTAGGGAAAAAGAAACCTTTTAAACGATAAACCGTGTAATTTTATTACTATAACTTAAAAGTGTAGTAAAATGAACTTTTTTAGCAATATATTTTATATGAATAGGATATATACCTACACTTACCTTTTAGATGTATGTGACCTCTTGTTCCCCTTCTATTAGTAGCTTATCTGCTAGGAACGTTATATTATCTAAAAAGAATGAATACACTAATCTTACTATAAAAACATCAGGAATTAGCATGTGATTTGAAAGATGATTCTTATCTTCAAATGCTAAAGATATTGGTGTATTATATTTAATATATGCACTATTTGCAGGTTTAATTGGAACTGCTTTTTCTGTTTTAATAAGATTAGAGCTGTCAGGACCTGGTGTTCAGTATATTGCTGATAACCAATTATATAACAGTATTATTACTGCTCATGCTATTATAATGATCT
Organism: Alternaria sp. 'sect. Undifilum'; assembly: GCA_024321975.1. Classification (NCBI taxonomy): domain Eukaryota; kingdom Fungi; phylum Ascomycota; class Dothideomycetes; order Pleosporales; family Pleosporaceae; genus Alternaria; species Alternaria sp. 'sect. Undifilum'. The sequence continues at coordinate 8,316 of JAJJZI010000012.1, forward strand.
TCTTTATGGTCAAAAAATATTTTATATTAGATTCGCACTTCACTTTTTTTAGAGAAGTAAATAACGATAATAACGATTCACCCTTTTTAAGTAAATGTGATAACAACAACGACGATAACAACCCTTATAATGAAAATGATAATTCTCACAATAAACACCCTTATGTTAAAGTATTAGTAGATGACCCTTATAATAATAGAGATATTATACTTAATGTTACTAAGAAGCAAAAAGGTATCCTTTTTGTTTTTTTAGTTGCTGATTTAATCTTCTTATCCGATGGTTTAATAAATTTTTCAAGTTCTATGTTTGACGCGTATACTGTCTTGTCCGCTATTGCTTTAATTACTTATGCTGATGCACTAAGTGAAATAAAAGTGATTCTTAATAACAATAATAATAAATCTGGTGTTTATCGTTGAATTAATCTAGTCAACGGGAAAAGCTATGTAGGTAGTAGTGCAAATTTAGGTTACAGACTTAAACAATACTACAGTGTTAGTTATCTAAATAGAAAGAAATCTGCTAGTAGTATTTCTAGGGCATTGGTTAAGTATGGTCATTCAAACTTTAAACTAGAAATCCTGGAATATTGCGAGGCAGATAGACTTATAATACTAGAAAGAGAACAGTACTACATAGATCTTTTAAAGCCAGAATATAATATTTTAAAAATAGCTGGATCACCTTTATAAACACACTGAAGAGAGTTTAGCTAAAATGAGAAATAGAAAGTTGTCCAAAGAACATCTTGATATTGTTTTAACTCGTATTCTTTCAGATGATCACAAAGCTGCTGTAAAAAAAGCCAGGACAAATAGTATACATTCAGCAGATGGGAGAGCAAAAATGAGAAATTTTATTCATTAAGAGGAAACCAAAGCTAAGTTAAGTCAAAGATTAACTAATTATAATTTATCAAAAGGTCACAAAATCGAAATAACGAATATTGTAGAAAATACAAACACTGTGTATGAGTCTATAAGAAAAGCAGCTATTTCGCTTAATACTAACCACAACACAATTAGAAATTATATTAAAAGCGGAAAGCTGTATAAAGGCTTATATAAAATAAACTGTATTATATAAAGCTTTTCTTATTTCCGATTTAGCAATTTTATACGTTTGTTGTTATTTTACTTTTTATTCGTTATTGTTATCTTCCATTAAAAAGAATGGATCGAATTTAATATAAAAAAAGGCAAGGCCGGGTAAGATAGAAATATCTTACTTTACATTTACTATTTGCTAGGACCTCTTTAGAGCTTTTAAAACTAGTACTGCAGACTTTCGGAACCTATTGGTAAACGAAAAGCGGCAGAATACAGTAACATCTTAAAAGATTAGACAACTAGCAGGAAACTACTAAATAAAAGTTTAATGTTACTAGCTTATTGCCATAGGGATCCAAACAGTAAAAGTGTATTTTTTTTATATATCTATCTTTTTGTTATTGCCTTGATATAACCACCGTAAAGGTTATTCTTTAATACTTGATGCACACCGATTAAACAATAAATACGCAAACTTTGGACGGTAAACATATGTACGTAGGACATTCCATTAATCTATATAACAGAATAAGTTCTTATTTTATGCCATCTATACTTAATAGTAAAGCAAGAAGAGTTTTACGTTATTTAAATAAATATGGTTTTAGTAATATCAAATTAACTATTTATATTATGAATGAAAATTCTAGTTTAAACCAGGTAGTGGAACTTGAACAACATTTCATTGATAGTTTAAAACCAAATCTTAATGTAGATCTGGTAGCTAGTGGTTCTGGGCATCATGAATCAATGAGTCAAGAAATGCGTAATAAGCTTCGTAAAATGAGAGGTACTCCAATATATATGTATAGTGCTAAAGATTTTACCTTGCTATATATTTTTGAATCAAAACAACAAGTTTATAATCTTATAAATATGCATCATGTCACTTTAAGCGATTGTTTAAACTTAGGTAATATATATCTACATACTTTCTTTTTTTCTTTAGATATTATAGAAGAATCTCCTGAAACTAATATACTTGATAGGGATCAAATTAAAAGTTTGGTTTTAGATAAAAGAGGTATATATACTGTTAAACACCCCGCAGCTAAATCTATCTTAGGAGAGTTTAAAGACGACCATAAAAAAAATATAGAATTTGACTCTTTAAATAGCTTAGCTAAACATTTAAAAGGTGACCGTCAAGTTATTAGAAAATACTTAACAGGTGAGAAATCAGGTTATTATCGAGGTAAATGAAAATTTACTTACAAAATTTAATTTAATATAAAATAAGGCACGGCCGGGTAAGATAGAAATATCTTACTTTACATTCACTGTTTGCTGGAATCCCTTTAGAGTCTTTGGAACTAGTAATGCAGACTTTAAAGCGGCATGATACAGTAACATTTCAAAGAATTAGGCAATCAGCCAGAAACCAAATATAAAAGGGCTCATTGTAGCATTAAACGCTTTTATAGAGTAGGGTCTTCAGAGACTACACGTGAATACCTTAGTAAATATTTAGTATTTAAAGGTAAAGATATAGTCCGCGCACTAATGAGAGTTAGTGATAAAGCGCATGCCTGCTTTAATTGGAGGATTTGGTAATTTCCTACTACCATTAGGACTAGGAGGACCTGATATGGGATTCCCTAGACTTAATAATATTAGTTACCTATTATTAATTCCTAGTATTGTTTTATTCTTATTTGCAGGTGGTATAGAAAATGGTGTAGGTACGAAACCTGTGCCTAAATAGTGAACAAACACTACGTAGTATGCCACTATATGCTGGAAAACCCTAAAGGTTTAGCTTTTATTGATTAAGACTAAAATCATAACTTAGTTAAAAAAGTAATATGTTTAAACATGGTACAATGGGTAATCAGCAGGAAAACAAAACATAGGTTTTGTGTTATCCTCAGAGACTATACGTGGTACACTCTTTTTAATAAAGGTGAAGATATAGTCCATACACATATGAAAATATGTCTACAAGTATTTTACTTATTAGACAAGTGAAGTCGATAAAATACTAATATCTTCCTTAGAACCCCTTTCTTTCTTGCCTAATTACTCAACGAATAAAAGACTAGGTGGTTATTTAGCAGGACTAATAGAAGGTGATGGTTCTATAATTGTCCCTAAGACAATTAGAAATCAAAAAGGTAAATTGTTGTATTTTTTAGATGGATCCTGCTTACCTTCATTGGTTAGCCTACTTTCACTAATCCAGATGAAATAGGGGGCGAATAGTAAAATACTTCATAGGTTGTAATCTTGTTATTTAAAGACAGGTAAATTAAATAAGAGATTAAATAGTGCTTATTTTAATCCTAAAGGAAAAGGAAAGTTTAACGGTGGTTTACACCCTTCTTATGTAACCGGCTTTGTAGACGGTGAGGGTTCATTTTCAATATTGGTTCTTAAAAGAGAAACGTATAAGACAGGTTGAAATATAATACCTGTTTTTACGATTAATTTACATAGTAGAGATACAGCTCTTTTGGAAAAAATACAATCTTTTTTCGGAGGAATAGGAAAGATCACCATTCGTGAAAAAGATAATTCTGCGTATTTTACGGTTAAATCCATAAAAGATATAATTAATGTAATAATACCCCATTTTGAAAAATACCCTCTATTAACGGAAAAACAAGCCGATTTTGAACTATTTAAACAAATAGTTATTATGATGCACAATAAACTACACCTGGACTCAAAAGGATTAAATAAGATTATATCACTTAAGGCTTCATTAAATAAAGGGGTAACGCCCTTGCTAACCACTCATTTTCCAAAAATAAGTCCTGTAGAAAGACCAGTAAGAAACCAATTTTTTAATGATGTAAACCCTTACTGAGTAACTGGATTTGTAGAAGCCGAAGGATGTTTTTTTATAAATGCTATTAAATCTAATGCTTACAAAACAGGATACCAAATTAAATTAGATTTTAGTATCGTCCAACATAGTCGAGATAAAACTTTAATGGAAGGTTTTGTAAATTACTTTAATAGCGGAGCCGTTTATGAAAACACAGATCATGCTACATACCTAGCTTCCAAATTTTCAGATATACAGGAAAAGATTATTCCCTTTTTCCAAAAATATCCTCTACAGGGGTACAAATCATCAGATTATGCAAATTTTTGCAGAGTGGCGGACTTAATTAAGCAAAAAGCACATTTAACTCAGGAGGGGATAGAGGTAATAGTAAATATTAAAAAAAGAATTAAATAATCCTGTTTATTTTTTTTTTTCTTACCTTTATCCTTTAAATGTACTTAGAAAATAGACTAAATTTTAAGAGTATAGTCTTATACACAAGTATAAAGTTAAATAAATGTTTTAAGTGGTAGTTCCTATTATAAATAAAAAGGAATCAACAAATGACTTCAACCTATGAATTATCTTTAGTTAACCCTATCTTTTAGTCATCTCAGTCAGTAGGTAGTAAAAATCACTTTTGTAAAAAAGGATGCCCCTTTAGCTATTAAAATTCAAGATGTTATAAGGGGAGGTAAAATAGTGCATCCTAAGAATTCAAATTATGTAGATCTTCTATTTCAAGATTTGAATTCATTACAATTGATTGCTGTATTACTTAATGGAAATATGAGAACTCCTAAGATAGAGGCTTTATATAGATTGATCGATTGGTTAAATGCTAAATACAAAGATAAACCCGAAATAGTGAAACTAGGTTTGGATTCTACTTCACTGGGTAGCAACCCTTGATTAGCTGGGTTTATTGAAGCGGATGGTCATTTTTATTGTAGTTTTGATTTAAATCCCCAGTGTATAGCAAATACAGTTAAATGTTACATGGCTATCTCTCAAAAAAATTTATACAAAGCTAATTCTGATTTATCTCAAAAAGATAATTCCAATCTGTTTATTATGGAAAAAATACAAGAGTTTCTTGATGTTAAGAACGTTAATCAGATTAAAAGAATTAGAGGTGATTTTACTGAATTAGCATATTCGGTAAGAACAACTAGAAAAAGTTCTTGCCAGATTTTAATAAACTATTTAAATGCTTATCCGCTCTTTAGCTCTAAACATCAAGATTTCTTAGATTGATCTAAAGCACATCATATAAGAATACATAAAAAGTATAAAACTCTAGAAGGATCCTCAGAATTATTATTCCTAAAAAACAGCATGAATACTAAAAGAACTCAATTCAATTGAGATTCATTAAACAGTTTTTACTGCTTAATGTAATCAGGGTTAACAGTAACGAGATAATAAAAACATAGAGTTTTGACAGGATGAACTCTTGAGTGTAAGGAGTTGCTTTATGGTAACATAGAGGCAATAAAACTCTCCTCGATGCGTGAAACTCTTCTAAACAATTTATACTACTCATGTTTTCTAGAGCAAAGCTTTCTTTTTTCAATAGACGATTTTTTATTAACGTATGAACACTTTAGTGTTACGTACATTTTAGAGTTTATTTTGTCTTTTTCTATTCTGTGTAGGTTTTCAGAGTTCTTATATGATAATTTGGATTCATCTTACTTAATCATTATGAATTCGTTTCCTCTAATTTATGTAAATACAGATATACAGAAAAAAACTATATTAAAAGATAACAAGAACAAAACAGGAGTATATCTCTGAAAAAACCTTATTAATGGTAAGAGTTATGTAGGATGTTCCAATAACTTAATTATAAGGTTTTATTGTTATTTTGATGCGAAAAATTTAGAGATAGAAGCAACAAGAGGTTCGATTATCTGTCGTGCTTTATTAAAATACGGGTATTCCAATTTTAGTCTAGAAATTTTAGAATATTGTACTCTAGAAGATCTTTTGGATAAAGAAAAGCATTATATTGATTCATTAGAGCCTGAATATAATGTAATAATTGAAAAAAGAGCCAATAGACTTGGTCTTAAACATCTGGACTTAAATAAGGAAAAAATACGTAAAGGTAGCCCTAAAAGAATTGCGATAGATATTACAGATTTAGAAAGTAACGTTACTACTAGTTATGATTCTATAAGACAAGCAGCGGAAACTTTAGGTTGTGACATGTCATCTCTAAAATATAATATGAATAAAACTAAAGTTAGAGTGCCTTATAAAGGACGATATTTAATTAACCGAATAGAAGAGTCAAAAAAAGATTCTATTAATAATAATATCCCTGGTGGTAAAAGAAGTTTTTCAACGCTCACATTAATGAATACGTATGTAAAAATGTATGATTCACGGAGACAACACGCCTGGGTAAATAGATTTATCCATCAGAGACTAAACGGAGAGCATCCTTCATCTAAAGCTTATTTTGAGCAATGATTAGTTGGTGTCACAGATGGTGATGGAAATTTTTCTATTAATTATTCTAATGGTAAATGAGGTTTATCTTATAAAATAGCTCAATCTAGATATAATCTAAGATTACTTTACTATATAAAAAAAGAATTGGGTGTAGGTTCTGTTACTAAGGATAACAATAAAGGACAATTTTTTATAAGAGACAGAAAACACATAGAAAACATAATATTACCTATTTTTGATAAATATCCTTTATTAACTAGTAAGTATTTTGATTATTCTAGATTTAAACAAGCTTTGGCTATATTAAATAACGATAGTATATCTAAAGAACAAAAAGATAAAGACCTTTTAATTCTTAAAAATAGTAAAAAAAATGATAATTATTTATCTCCGGTTTGAAATAATATATCTTTACCTTTAACTGAAATAAATATAATACATAATATAATGACTAAACCTTGAATAGTTGGATTTATAGAAGCTGAAGGTAGTTTTTATTTAGTATCAAAAGATTCTAAAAGAATTGTTCATGCATTTGGTCTAACTCAAAAATTAGATAGCATAGTTTTAGAAAGTATAAGATTGGTGTTTCATATACCTAGTAAAGTAAGATATAAAGAAATACATAATCATTATATATTAGATACAACAAATTCTAGAACAATCGAACACCTTATTGATTACTTTAAAGATACAATGAAAGGGGTTAAATCATTAGAATATAAAATATGAGCTAGATCATATGTTAAAAATAAAGGTGATTTTGAAAAATTATCAAATATTAGAGACACAATTAGAAAAATAAGAAAACAACTATTAGAAATCGAAAATTCATAAGTTTTAGATGAAGGATGATGGTATAGTCCGAACAATAAGAAAAAATTATTGAGTATAACATTAGTTTATAATATTTAAAAATGAAGTTATCAACAAAAATTGTTACCCTCCATTATCAGGTATACAAAGTCATAGTGGTCCAAGTGTAGATTTAGCTATTTTTGGGTTACACCTTTCTGGTATAAGTTCTCTACTAGGTGCTATGAATTTATTCCATGTATTTCTTACATATTTAAGATATTCAACAAGCTTTCAACTAACAGTTAATAAATGTTACTTTAGTAGCAATAAACCAAAATATATGTTTAAAAACAACTCTGAAAAAGATAATAATTATGGTGAGGATAACAATGGAAAAGACAATAACTCTAAAAAAAAGGATTCTCCTGAAAACAATGATAAACCTAAATTGGATAATCGTTGAAAAGAGATATTGGGTAGATCTGGTCCTAATAAACATGCACATGTAATAGCTGTGGAGCAAATTAATAGTGGTGGAATTGTGACTGCTGAAAAAATTAATGAAATTTTAGCTTACTGTAATATTAAAATTACAGAACAAGAATTAAAATCTTTAATTGATACTGCAAGTTTTACTTTAACTAATTTAGATCAAAAAAGTATAACTAAGGATGTTCTTAAAGATAAACTTGGTTTACCTAATTGTAAACAAAGAATACCTGGTATATATATCTTTACACATACTACTACAGGTAGAAAATATGTAGGTTCATCATGACAGCTGGCTTTTAGATTAAATGGCTATATTAATTTGTCTCATAGAAAGAGTGGTTTATTAATCCCTTTATTACATAAAGAAGGATTGAAAAATTTCTCTTTACAAGTTTTTCCTTTTTACCATAATTACATTAAAGGGTCAGAAATTGCATTAGAACAATATTATTTGTTAGACTCTAGTTTCACATTAAATACCATAAGAGTAGCAAATAACCCTACCGGGTCAACCTCAAAGAGTTTATATATGTATAACAGAGATATGAGTATATTATATTTTTTTTCAACAAAACAAGTAGATTTCATTAGAAAATTAAATGTTCATCATATCACATTCTCTAAACATTTAAAAAACGGTACTTTTTATTTAGGTAAGTATCTTTTTTCAAGTGAACCGGTGTTAACTGCTAAAGTTAAAGATATGTCTGATTTAGATTTAGCTTTAATGCTGGAAAAGGACAGAGTTAAATACAATAAAAATAAATCTCTTAATAGTTTATCTAAACCTGTTAAATTAACATGTGTGGATAATTTAGAAAACACTATTGTGTTACCTAGTTTAGGTAAATGTGTGGAATATTTACATAACAAAGGTTTATCTGCTTCTCAAGTAACATTAGTTAAACACATTGATTTAGGTAAAGCATATAAAGGATATTTATGTGAATATGTGAAAGAAAATACATTGTAATGGGATTCATATAAAATTTTTAACTGTATGCTGGAACAGCTCAGTGTTTATAAGTACTTAATAGTAAAAATCTTGTAAGCTATGCTTAATCAGCAGGAAACAAAAGTAATTTTAATTATGATTAGGTTCCTCAGAGACTACACGTTAATAACCGTATATTAATACGCTTAAGATATAGTCCACAAATAGTTACTATTTTAACTATTTTTAGTCATGACAACTACATTTAATATGAGAAGTCCTGGAATAAGGTTACACAAATTAATATTATTTGCTTGAGCAGTTGTTATAACAGCTGTTTTATTATTATTATCATTACCTGTTTTAGCCGGTAAACTAATTCTGCCGGCTCTAAATTTGGCCGTATTCTGGGAACCGTTATACGAATGTATATCGCAATCAGCAGGTAATCTATTAAGTTTGAACTTTTTAGAGAACCTCAGAGGCTATACGCCAAAATATTTTTGCTGTAGTTTGGAACTTTTGACCTTTCCTTTATGCACAACTGCTAGATGCATTCATACTGATAACAATAGTAAAAATTTAAATAAATCCCTTTTTAGTTCTTATTTAACTGGGCTTATTGAAGGTGATGGTACAATAATAACACCAAAAACTTTAAGAAGCCCTAAAGGTAAGTTAAATTACCCCGCTATACAAATAGTTTTTCATTTAAAAGATTTACCTTTAGCTCTACTTGTTCAAAAAGAGTTAGGTGTAGGTTCATTATCTAGAAAGAAAGGGGTAGATGCTTATATATTAACCATAAATAGCTATGAAGGTATATTATTAGTTATTTCATTAATAAATGGAAATATGAGAACACCTAAAATACATAGTCTTAATGCATTAATCGATTTTTTAAATAATACTAAAGGAACCAGTATTGAAAAACATCCTGTATCTAAAAAGTCTTTAGATTCCAATCCATGACTGTCAGGGTTTATAGAAGCAGACGCTTCTTTTCAAGTAAGAACTACTCTTTCAGGTAAATATCCTAAATTAGAATGTAAATTAGAAATATCTCAAAAACGAGAAGATCACAAAGGATATGATAATTTGGATTTCTTAAGTCATATTGCTGAGTTTTTAGAAACAGAAGTAAAAAAAATAAGATCGGATAAACCAAAACCTGAGTATAGAGTTAGAACTACTAACCTTAAAGGTAATATTCATGCTAAAAATTATCTTTTACAATTTCCTCTATTTGGAACTAAACATTTAGATTCATTAGATTGAATGGAAGTAGTAGACATGTTTGATAGAAAGGAGCATAATACAGATGAAGGAAAGGAAAAAATAGTAAAGATCAAATCAGGTATGAACAATTTCAGAACAAATTTTACTTGAGATCATTTACAAAACTTCTACAACTTAAAAATATAAGATATGGTCCGATCAAGCACGAGAGTGTTTGCGTACCTACACTAAGTTTTAATAACTTTTTAAGCTTAAAGAACAACACTTTAAGCTATGGGATTTCATCCAGTAGGTCAACAAATTTAACGGGAATTACTATGATATTAACAGATAGAAACTTTAATACTTCATTCTTTGAGGTAGCAGGTGGTGGTGATCCTATATTATACCAACATCTTTTCTCTAAACTGGTATTTGAAGAGTTTTGGATATTATTAACATTATTTATGCTTATTTTTCCAAACTTTAAACTACAAAACCCTAAACTTCCCGCAGTTAATTTACTATTACAGAGTTCAAGTCCATACCCAGATTGAAATAAACCTATTGAGCTGAGGGGTATATATATTGGTTGGCGTACCTATAAAAATTCGATGACTATAGATGAACAGTTAACTCATTTACAGGCGGATCTGGATTATAACAAGGATTTGAGAGAAACAACGCATTATTATAGTTATCCTATAGAGAGAAAGATTGATTCTATTGAAGAAGAAATAAGGCAAACAAGAACACAGCTACCTATTCAACCGCAAACACAGCCGCAAACACAGCCGCAAATACAGCCGCAAACACAGCCGCAAACACAGCCGCAAACACAGCCGCAAACACAGCCGCAAACACAGCCGCAAACACAGCCGCAAACACAGCCGCAAATACAGAGACCCTCAAATCCGATATCTATTCAATCGTTACTTAATCCCCAAAGTGTAGGTGTTTTTATAACTACTAGTCGTTTAACAGTGTCTTCATTTGTTAGAAGTATGATAATGAATTTAAGACCATTCTTCAGTGCAATAATGCCTTTAGTCTTATCTGCTTTAGTTATAATTAGTACACCTTTCATTATAGAGATTTATACTATGTTAATTAATATAGTAAGTGAACATATTATGTTAACTATTAGTATGTTATTTTCAGTTCTATACTTTTTAATTAGATTATTACTTATGATACGTAGAGCTAAAAACTCTGCTGTTCTATATGATACATTCTTTAATTTTGCAGCTAATCATTATTCATCTGGAATACTATACTTTTTTATCTTGTTACTAAGTGTAGGATTAGTCTACTGTTGTGTTTGTGATTGCAATTGTGTTTGTGGTTGCACTATTAGTTGTGATGCACCTAGAGCTTGAGGATTATATTTTCAAGATAGTGCTGTATCATTTAATAGTTGTTTTTGTTTTATTGCATTTCATGAGAAATACAATACTCATTTGCCAAATAATAAAACTCCATCAGAAAACTTTTTAACTTGATTAATAGGTTTCGTTGAAGGAGAAGGTTCTTTTATAGTAAACAATAGAGGAGATTTGGCATTTGTTATTACACAAGGTATAATGAATAAACAAGTTTTAGAGTTTATACAAGAAATTCTTGGATTTGGTAAAGTTATACCTCAATCAGCTATAACTAGTAGATATGTAACACAAAACAAGAAAGAAATAGATATTATAGTCAGTTTATTTAATGGTAATCTTGTTTTACCAAAGAGACAAGAAACATTTGATCTTTTCGTTAAAGGGTTTAATAAATGAGTTGCTAAAGGTAGAATACTACTAGAACCTGTAGTAATTAATAATAGATTTATTTTACCTACTTTAAATGATGCATGGTTTGCAGGATTTACTGACGGAGAAGGTTGTTTTACTTGTTCAATTGGTGAAAAAAAAGGATTTAGTTTCAACTTTAATATCTCTCAAAAGTGAGAAATAAATCTAACATTATTAAACCATTTAACTGTATTATTTAAAAATGGGATTGTTTCTAGACATTCAGAAGAAAATACTTATGAATTTAGATTAGGTGGAGTAAACAATTGTAAAGATATCTTTTCTTATTTTGATAAATACACATTATATACTAAAAAGTCTTTATCCTATAAATTATGAAAAGATATTCACAATGATCTTGTTAATAAAAATCATTTAGATGAGTCAAAAAGACAAGAAATGATTGAAAGAGCTAAAATGATAAATAAATCCAATTATACAAATTAAAAACTAGGGAGGGGAAAAAAAGTCAAGGTTTAACATGAAAGTTATGAAACTATAGAGACAGATGTAAAAAGATATAAGATCATAAATAGTAAAAATTCTTATAAGAACATACCTTAGATTTAGTTAATATTCAGTTATTATTACTTGCAACTCTTAAGTTCAAGGTTTATAGGTTTCTATAAGGATTTGTTCAAAATTTATATATATTTATAAATATAAGGAAAAGTAATATAAATATTAGCGATACTGGTGTTAACGGTCAATAAGTTTCTCATTTAAAGACCGTCGGTTATTTAAGTGACCGCTACAGACTGGTTCACCGGTAGGTGTCTGAAATGATGCTTAATGTACAGTCGGTTTCTTCTATCATTTATGAATGATACACAAGCCCGGAGTTTAAACTACCGGTACCTGGATTTAACAAGAGAATACAAATAAGTTAAATTTGAAGAAATGGATTCTTTGGACACCCTGAGGTTACGAATGTAGGCCTCTTAACGTTGCTGTATGCTGGGACCCCTTCGCTATATAGTTCTAAATACTCCTCCTTATATGGCACAGTAAAAAAGTTAGAACAATGAAGGAAATCAGCCGGTAACATTTTATATATAAAAAATGGAACCTCAGAGGCTCTACGCGACGGAGTTGTAGTAAATTTAGAAAATGTTAAACGTGTATCAGATCACGTTCCTAAACATTTGAAGCCTCTAAATAATGAACAATTAGGTTATTATCTAGCAGGATTAATAGACGGGGATGGTCATTTTAGTAAAGCTCAACAATTAGTTATAACTTTTAGTTCTCCAGATGCATTTCTACCCTATTACTTGAAAGGAAGATTAGGTTACGGTAATGTAAGAAAAGTAAAGGACAAAAACGCATACCTTTTAATTGTATCTAATGAAAAGGGTATGTTAAATATAATTAACTTGATAAATGGTAAATTAAGAACAGAACACAGATTTAACCAAGTAGTTAATAATGTATTAAGTCATACTAAGTATGCAGATCAAAATATTCATTTTACTATAGATTCAAGTAAAAATTTTGATAACCACTGATTAGCAGGTTTTTCTGATGCGGATGCTAGCGGAGCTGGCCTTCAGTTAATATTTTATTTGTTTTTGCTTAAGTCAGCAGCAAATATTGGCAAAAACAAATAAAATATTTAGGCTGCGCCAGCCATCAGGCTAGTTTTCAAATAAAAATTATTAAACGTATTACCAGAAATAAACCGGAAATAAGATTAAATTTTCAAATAGATCAAAAAAGTGATTTATTGTTAAATATAATAAAAGAATACTTAGGTGGAAACATTGGATATAGGAAGTCTCAAGATACCTATTATTATGGTTCTACTAATTTCGGTTCTGCTAAAAGGGTTATAGAATATTTTGATCGATATCACTTACAATCTAGAAAGCATATAAGCTATTTAAGATGAAGAAAGGTATATAGATTAATACAAGACAAACAACACTTAACAGATAAAGGGCTATCCAAAATACTAATAATTAAATCTTTAATAAATCGTCATGAAGAAAATACTACAACTTAAGATAAAGTCCTAACAAGAATCTAAAAGTTTTTGAGTATTAATGAGAAAAGACTGTTATAATACACAGCTATTCCTTTAATCAAAATATTGTTACATTTTAATTATTCCTGGGTTTGGTATAATTAGTACTACAATTTCAGCTAACTCTAACAAAAGCGTTTTCGGATACCTTGGTATGGTTTACGCCATGTGTTCTATTGGTATCTTAGGATTTGTAGTTTGAAGTCAATGGCTGGCTTTCCCTGTCCGTGAGGATAGGGTAATAAATTGCGCTATATGATTCTGGAACAGCTTAGTGTCTATCAGTACTTTTAATAGTGAAAATCTGATAGGCTATGCTCAATCAGCAGGAAATCTTAGTTTTGTGTCAACTCTAGTAGTGAAGGATACAAATACTGAAAAGAGCCCCTCAGAGACTACACGCGTAACATCTTTTAATTTTGAAGATTATAGAAATATAACCGGTAAAAATCCGGATGAAATATCTGACAATTGGTTAACTTGATTTATAGGTTTTTCTGAAGGTGATGGTGCTTTTCTTACAGGAAAAGACAAACGTCTTAGATTTGTATTAACTCAAAAAGAAACTGCTATACTAAATCGTGTACATGAAACATTAGGTATAGGTAGAGTTAGAACATACGGTAATTTTAGTCGTTATCAGGTTGATGATAAAAATGGTATACTTGTTTTAATAGCTTTGTTTAATGGTAACCTGGTTTTAGATAAAAGAAAAGTCCAAGTAAAAAGATGATTAGATACCATTAATATAAAAGAAAAAAACAACAATGTTCTTCCTTTATTATCTAATAGTTGATTATCTGGGTTTATAGATGCAGAAGGTTGTTTTAAGGTTACACTTTTCAAAAGAAAAGCTATGGCTCTAGGTTATCAAGTTAAATTGAGATTTATGATTGACCAAAAGGATAGCTTGGATAATATGAATTTTATGAAGGATCAATTAAATCTATTTTTAACTCACAGAAAGCTTAAAAAAGGTACTATTGGTACTATGCATAGAATAGAAAGCAATTCATTTGTTAAAGTTCCACTTATCATTGAATATATAAACAGATTTAGACTTAAAACCAAAAAACAAGACTCATTTGACAAATGAGTAACAGTTTACGAGTTAGTACAAAAAAAGGCTCACATTACAGAAGAAGGACTTAGTGAAATAAGAAAACTAAGTAAAGAAATTAATATAATAACTAGTATTACAAAAAAAATTGGTGATAAGCTTAATTAAAAGATGAAGATATAGTCCACAAAAGGTTTTTTCCTTGTGCACCACATGTATACTGTAGGTCTTGATGTAGATACAAGAGCGTATTTCACTGCAGCAACATTAATTATTGCAGTTCCTACTGGTATTAAAATATTTTCTTGATTAGCAACTTGTTATGGTGGTTCTTTACACTTTATACCATCATTACTTTTTGCATTAGGTTTTGTATTCATGTTTACTATTGGAGGGTTAATCAAATACCGCATAGCTCTCTTAATAAATGCTACGAAATGCTGGGAAGCTCTGACAACCGAAATACAAAAATACTTTGTGAAAATGTTCGGTTTTGGGTTATCAGCAGGTATTTTATGAATTTGTTTAATAAATTTCATTATCATAATTCTTACATATACCTCAGAGACTAATAGTAGTGCTCTTAATCTAATAGGATTAAGAGAAGATATAGTCCATAATACTCTCTTAACAAATACCTTTAAGGTAGATAAAAGTTCTATAATTTATTCAAATAAAAGTTATGATACTAAATATAATATGTCTAACAATGTATCTGAAATACAGGACGTGTCTCCTGGGCAATCCTATTCTGAATTTAAAGGTGAGGTTATTTTACCAACCGCCGGTTGTGCCGAAAACGCTGTAATAACTTATGATAATCTTGAAGAAAATAGTTCAGACATACTTAAGGAACAAAAAAATAAAATAGGTATTTACTGTTTAGTAAATACTTTAAATGGTCATGATTATGTAGGAAGTTCTAGTAATTTAGCTAACAGGATGAGAAATTATCTTAATGTTAATTTTTTAAAAAGCACTAGGAATAAGAATATGCCTATTACAAAAGCTTTACTAAAGTATAACCATTGTAACTTTTCTCTTTCAATTTTAGAATATGTTAAACTTGAAGATTTAATTATTAGAGAGACATACTACATTAGAGAAATTAAGCCTTATTACAATGTATTGAAAACAGGTTACTCCTCTTTAGGATATAAACATACTGAAGAAACTAAAAATTTTCTATCTAAATTAGCTAAAAACAGAGTACATACTCCTGAAACTAAAGCATTAATAACAAAAGCTTTAACAGGAGAAAACAATCCTTTTTATGATAAAAATCACTCTATGGAATCTAAAATAAGAATAATGGAAGCTAAATCATATTACCCTGTATACATTTATAATTCATATAAAATTTTACAAGTTATTGTTCCTTCAGCCAGATCATTGGCTAAAATGTGTAAATCCACACATGGTACAATGGTTACTTATATAAAAAATGGTGAGTTATTCAGGGGGGAGTGGTATATTAATAATATACCTTACAACATAGATGATACCCCTGTAATTAATAAGTGACTCTCTAAAGAGGGTGAAAAACTATTTAAAGACATTAGTGATAATTTACACATTAAAAGAGCCGTATTTGTTTATAATAAAAAGAAAGAATTTATAGGTAGATATGATGGGGTAATGGAAGTTAGTCGTACATATAAACTTTCTCATTTAACTATTAGAAGATGTGCTAATTTTAATCTATTACACATAAGTGGTTATTACTTTTGCTTTGAAAGATTGATTTTAAAGGATCCCCAAGACGATTCTCTTAATCAAAATGGTGAAAAATAAAAAAGAAAACAAAATGTTAAGAGAGTTATGTAAGCGGTGTTGTTCTTGCGAACGCGTCACTTGATATTGCCTTCCACGATACTTGAGGTTTTAAGTTAAGTATGCTAATACCTAGTTTATTTGTTATGGTCAAGACAGGGTTTGAGGGTACACCGTCAAATTCTAGTCTTAGTTATAATAATAATTGCAGTTATAATGATTTATCTGATAACAATAACTATAAAGAATATATAAAAATGTTTTGAGTAGGGCTAATGGACGGAGATGGAAGTATTCAAGTAAACCATTGACGTAAACAATCTCTACAATACAGACTAGTTATTAAATTATCTAACCTTAAATCTAATTATAATATGTTGGTTGAGGTTGCTAAAGTAGTAGGTGGAACTGTTAGGATTACCGGTAAACAGGGTGATGTTATCTGAGTTGTAAATAAAAAGGAAGAAATTATTGAAGTAATCAAAATTTTTGATACTTATCCTCCTTTAACTTCAAAAAAAATCTGTCAACTTGCATTCTTAAAAACATGTTTAACTGAAACTTCGGTAGAAAAATACTTATACACAAGAGATACTAAATTTAAAGAGCAATCTGCTATTATAAACGCTAATTTTAATGTACCTACTTATTTTAAAGCTTGATTATCTGGTTTTATAGAAGCGGAAGGTTGTTTTTCTATTCGTAAAACGAAAGCACATTCTTTCTCAATAGGACAAAATGACGACGTTTATTTAATAGACGGTATAAAACAGTATTTTGAAATATCAAATAAAGTTCGTAACCCTTACGGTAACTTCTATTTTATAGAGGTATACAAGAAAGAGGTATTAGCGAAAATAGTGGCACATTGTACTAACTATCCTTTGTTGGGAGAAAAGTTAGAGTCTTTAAAAAAATTTAGAGCTTGCTGTGTTCTTTAGTAGGTGTCGTGTGGTCTTGTCACCATGAAAAATTACATACGTTTTTCGGTAAAATTATTAATTTTGCTAACGGTGAAGTCTAGGCCTCTATTGGCCATTTAAAAATATTATTAATAAAACAGATTTTGACTTACTTTTATCTACATATCTACGAGGTATTTTTATTAATAATGATGGTCGTAATTATATATATGAATAAAATATTAACAACAAGAGAAAATAAGGGGTTATTTTACAATTCTGCATTAAAGACTAGATCGTATTCTGATGGTAAAAAAAGTAACTCTTTCCCTCCCGGGGACCCTTCCGAGACAGGGTCCCGTGAGGGAATAAAGGGAAGAGGATTAGATCCTCATTGAGTAACTGGATTAGTAGATGCTGAAGGTTCTTTTATTGTTTTTATAAAATTAAATCCAAATAACAGTAAGAATCTAGTACGACAAATACAACTGTCTTTTGAAGTATCTTTTCATATTAAAGATATAGAATTACTCTATAAATTAAAATCCTTTTTTGGAGAAGCTGGTACGATTTTTATTCCATCAACTAGAAAAGATGCTAGATTAAAAATAACAGGATTGAACGAGATAGTTAATTTTATAATTCCTCATTTTAAACAGTACCCTTTACATGGTATGAAAAAAATAGATTATGATCTATGGTCTGAATGTGCAGAATTGTTACAAAGTAAGCAACATTTACAAGAGAAAGGGTTAAATAGAATATTATCAATAAAATCTGTACTTAATAATGGATTATCTGATAAATTAAAAGCTCTTTTCCCTTCTGTAATAGCTATAGATAGACCTGTTTTGGATGTTGCCAATATTCCATTAAATCCTAATTATGTAAGTGGGTTTACCGAGGGAGACGGTTGCTTCACTGTAAATATTTCTTCTAATACTAAGCAAATTACTGCTTATTATATTATTGAGCTACATAAAAGGGAAGTTCCTTTATTATCAAGCATACAAAAATTTTTTGGAGGGGTGGGTTCTACAAATATCGCATTAAGTAGAAATACCGCTCGATTTTCTATAAGTAAAAAATCAGACTTGATAAGTAAGGTATTGCCTCATTTTGATGCACATAAATTGGAAGGTAATAAGCTTAAAAATTATCTAATCTTTAGAGAAATTGTTCTATTGCTTGGTTCTAAAGCGCATTTAACTCAAAAGGGGTTTGATAAAATAAAACTTCTTAAAGAGGGTTTAAATAATTAAAGTAGATAATTTATTAGCCTCGGCGTCTTCTTTGCTTAGCAAAGAAGACTGAGGCTGCGGAGCCGGAGTAAAATATATAAAGACGATTATATGGCGTATATATACTTTACTTATTATTTTAAGGCGGATAATAAGAAAGAGCGTGCTAGATAATACCGTGGAAACCAAAGATAATTTATTTATTACTATATTTTGGGTTTTTCTTGGGTTTGTCCTTATGTGTTTTCTTAATTACTTTTTTTTTGCATATATCATGATATATGCAAAAAAAAAGTTAGGAAAATATAAGGGTCTCCCCATGTAAGGTAATACCGTGGAAACCAAAGTGAATAAATTTATTCTCGAGTAGGATCCGTAGAGACTAAACGTGACAGTCGAAAGTTTATTAAGTTAAATCATTAGATAAGTTATAGTCCGATCCACTGCGTGAGCAGTGTTGTATGTTAATAAATGAGCAACTTAATTGACCTACTACGTAGTTGCTCAACTGGGCCTTAATAATATATATTATTACGCATTTGACTATATGCTGGAAACTATGTTTTTAGAGCCTCTCTTACTATTTATGTTATATTATTATCTTTTAAAAATAGATGCGGATAGAAGAAATCTTCTAAACATAAGTAGTCAAAATGGGGATGTATCTGCTACATTTGACACATGTACAAACATACAATCAGCAGAAAACTGTAAAGAATTCTCAGAGACTATACGTCAAATATCTTATGACAATAACGGAGAAAATTCATCTTTTTTTAAATGATTTGCCGGTATTGTAGACGGAGATGGTAATTTCGATTTAAGAAATATAAACAATAAACTGGTACTTAAAGCTATTAGAATTAAACTACATGATAGAGATGTAAGGATATTAACTTATATTCAAAACACTTTACATATGGGGAGAATTAGAGCGGATAAAAATAAACCTCATTCTATTTGAATAGTTAGTACAAAAGAAGAAATGTTATTTTTAATTAAGAAATTAAATGGATTAGTTAGACTTAAAGTAGATAGTTTTAAAAAATCCTGTTAATATCTAAATGTAGAGTATGTAGAAGCTAATTATAATGTTAGCGAAAATGACCCTTATTTAGCGGGATTAGTTGACACAGATGGTAGTATTGTTTATAATTATGCTGGTAATAGAATGGAGTGTAACTTAGAATTTGAAAAGAACAAATATACTAGGAAACTTAATTTAGATAATGTTATACCCCATTATAAACCATCTGTTGCTTTTAGAGAATCACATAAGTCTATAACATTTAAATTTCAATCCGTTAAAGGTATGGTTTTTCTATATGATTATTTTATGCAAAATAGGTTATTTCTGACTTTAAATTTTATAGAGTTTCAAAGATAAAACGATTTATAGAAGTTAGAGATTATAAGAATGAAGCTAAAAACAGTATAGAATTTAAAATATATTCAGATTTTATACTGGACTGAATTCAATATAGAAACCCGCTTTGACACAAAGTACCATTTGTCTCCAAAATTAGATAATGATATAGTCCACAAAATAATTATAATTATTTTTGCATTTCCACTACGTTTTAAGTATGGGTGCTGTATTTGCCTTATTTAGTGGATGATATTTCTGAATACCTAAAATTTTAGGATTAGATTATAACTTACTTTACTCTAAAGCTCATTTCTGAGTTTTATTCACCGGGGTTAATTTAACTTTTTTCCCTCAACATTTCTTAGGTCATATTAATGTAGGCCCTTTATGATTGATAAATTATATTTGCACAACACTGTATGCTAGAACCTCTATTTGGTACTACGGACTATAATAGATAATTAGCAGGAAACCTAAGAGTTAATATATCTATCTTTTAACTTAAGTGGGATCCTCAGAGACTATACGTGTTGCAACTTAAAAGTTGAAGAAATAGTCCTTTAACGTAGTGATATGTTAAATTATATATTGCTACTCGTATATGTATTTTATTTTTTTTATTCATTATGATTACCTCAGTTATAATAATAAAATGTATCTAAAAAGCTTTTGTGATGAAGCTTCATCTGAAACTTCAAATCAATCCAGTAATTCAGAAATAAATAGTAAATCTGAATCTGGACAAAACCCTAATTTTGGACCTGAACAAGATCCAGATGATGATGATTTTGTTAAAAAAACAGTAAATAATAATAATTTAATCGCTATTGAACATAAACATTTATTTAACCAACAACATAAATTAAATTTAGCTAATTTAAAATCTCCTACAGTTTCTCCGGTATATAATCTTTTAAATGACAGAGAAATTATTTTAAGACAATTTATAAATAAAAGTGGTATTTATCTTATTCATAACAACGTAAACGGTAAACAATACGTAGGTAGTGGTACGGATTTAGCAAAAAGACTTGCTACTTACTATTTCCCTTCTCGTTTGGCTGATAATCGTTATATTTCTAATTCTATCTTAAAATATGGACACGGTAATTTTTCTGTAGTTATTTTATATGTTTTAGGTAATACTGATATATCTATAAAGAAAGATATTATTAGTAAAGAACAAGAGTATATTGATTTATATTTACCTGTTCTTAATTTAAATCCTATTGCTGGATCAAGTATGGGTTTCAAACATTCAGAAGAATCTAAAAGACTTATATCTGAGTTTCGTAAAGGTAAACCTTTATCTGAAAAGACTAAGAAAAGACTAAGTCTTTTATTTTCAGGTGAATTAAACCCTTTCTGATCTAAATACCACACTCCTCCTACTTTAGAGAAAATGAGTAAATCTAAATTAGGTGTCTTAAATCCTATGTTTAATAAGGAAAAGTCCGAGGAATTTGTTGCACATATGTATAAAGATAGAAAAGGTTCTAATAATCCCATGTTTGGTAAAACTAAGTCTGAAGAAACCTTAGCGAAAATAAGAAAAAAGGTTTATGTTTACGATAGTAACAAACAATTTATTAAATGTTATGATAGTGTAAAGTTTGCTGTAAATGATTTACACATAGCTTTTGAAACGATTAAAAAATATTTAGATACAGATAAAACATATAAAGATAAATACTTTTATTCTGAACTGCAATAAATTTATTTATTTAGTAGCAAGAAGTATGAAAAAGCTACAATCTGTTTTATTACATCTGTTTTACATGCTTTTGGTATTTGTACTTTTGAGCTATTCAGCCTCACCTAATAAATCTTTAGTAGCACAAGATAGCAAAAATATATCTGACACATCAGATCTTAGTCACAGTACACAAGGAGATCCGTCTCCTAATAAATATCCAAAAAGTAATAAACCAAATAAATCTGATGAAAACCCTAATAGTTTAGTTAAATCCCCTTTTTACCCTCATACACCAGTTAAAGTGTATCTTAATGCCAGCGTCTCTAAGTCTGATATATATAAAGACTTAAAAGATGTATCTATAATCTATATGTGATTTAATAAGATAACAGGTAGAGTTTATATTGGAAGTGCTGTAAACGGATCTAGACGTTTAAGTACTTATTTTCAGCCTTCTATTCTAAGAAAAAATAGTTTAATCTATAAAAGTATATTAAAATATGGACATGATAACTTTTCTCTGACTATTTTAGAGATTTGTGGAAAAACGTCTACTGTCACTAAAGATCATATATTAGATAGAGAAAAATTTTACTTAGATTGGGCTTTAAAAACTTATGGTTTGGCTATTTTAAATATGCTTAACACACCTGGATCCAGTATGGGTTACAAACATACGGAGGAAAATTTATTAAAAATGAGTGAATTAAAAAAAGGTGAAAGGAATCCTATGTATAATAAGATTAAATCTGATGCCTTTATAGCTCAACAAAGTAGAGATAAATCTGGTGAAAATAATCCAATGTTTGGTAAGGCTAACCCTGAACAAACTTTAGCTAAATTAAGAAAAATGGTTTTTGTGTATGATGTTACACAAGATTATAAATTATTAGGGGTGTATCCTACTGTTATGTGTACTCGTTTATTTAAATTGTGTAACAATACCTTAAGAAAAAGGATAAATAATAAAGAAATACATAATGGTAAATATTTATTTTCAAAAGATCCTTACAACTCTGATGAGGTATAGTTATTTGGTTAATATAGCATCCAACCACGATGGTATTGTAAAATTTATAATGTAGATATTATATTTACATTATATTGATAGATTGTAGAATAAAGCTACAAGGAATTGAGTGCAGTTCCCCCTTATAAAATAATAAATATAAGGTGCATAAGAGGATGAATTTCAAGAAAAACTGTAAAGTCAACTTGAAGCGAAGCTTATTTTTAAAGTATATAAATTTATATAATTAATAATAAGAACGTTCAACGACTAGAGGGAAAGTCTTTATGACAACAACCCTCCACGAGTATCCTCCGTCAAATAAACTTTAATGACATATTAAAGTAAGACGATGACATAGTCTGAACCCATATGAGAATATGGGAGTTAAAGGGTAAATCCTTTAACGTAACATAATTGGCCACGTAGAATTAGTGATTATCCTGATGCTTTTACAGGTTGAAACTTTATTAGTAGTATTGGTTCTATAATCTCTGTAGCTGCTACAGCATTATTCTTACATATTGTATACTTACAACTTGTTAAAGGTAAAGCTATCTTTGGATACCCTTGAGCCGTTCCTCAATTATTTAGTGATTACTTACGTATACTTAAAGATAAATGTGCTCCAGGATTAGAATGAGCATTACATAGCCCACCTAAACCTCACGCATTCACTAGCTTACCATTACAAAGTAGTGGTATACTAAGTTCTCTTTTTATAGGAATAAGCTTTTTATTTACTATATCAAACGAATTTATATGTGATGCACCTAGAGCTTGAGGACTTTACTTCCAAGATAGTGCTAGCCCACAAATGGAAGCGCTAGTAGAACTTCATGATAATATTATGTATTACTTAGTTGCAATTTTATTTGCTGTAGGTTGAATACAAGGAGCTATTATTAGAAACTTTGATAGTTCTAAATCACCTATAAGTAACAAATATCTTAACCATGGTAAAAAAAAAAGTGTGCCTGCTCAAAAGTGTTCTAAGATTAAATGAAACAGCTTATTAATTTTTCATAGATTTTCTGTACGCAACCCCATTTTTTTTTTTAAAAAAAAAATTGTGCTTGTGCGAACTTATTCTACTAGTATATCTAAAGATAACAGTTATTCTAGTAATGGCCATATTACTCCTTCTGTAGTCTATGAAGATGCTTATTCTATGAAAAAGGCAATCTTAAAGGAAAACAAAGGTAAAGCTGGGATTTACATGTTAACTAATAAACTCACTGGTGATATTTACGTAGGACAATCTATTGATCTCCGTAAAAGATTCATTAAATATTTTAGCTTAAGCTATATAAATAGTCGGAAAGAGCTTATAATAAGTAGAGCCTTAATTAAATATGGGTATTCCAATTTTTCTGTAACTATATTAGAGTATTGTATTGGATCTGAATTAGATGTCAAAGAACAATACTACTTTGATAAATTAAATCCTCAGTATAATATTCAAAAAATAGCGGGTGGTAGTTCTAAAGGCTTAAAATTGTCTGAGGAAACTAAATCCAAAATCAGTAAATCTCTAAAGGGGGTATATGATGGAGAAAAGGCTTATTGGTATGGTCAATATATGAGTGAAGAAACTAAAAAACTTATGAGTTTAAAAAAAACAGGTGAACTTAATCCTTTATATGGAAAATCTCATAGCGAACAGTGTAAAGAGCTAATTAGACAAAAAGCTTTAGGTAGAAAATTTTCTGAAGAAACTAAATTGCTAATGAGCACAAAACGTGGAAATCCTGTAAATATATACGAAAAATGTTCATCTGAAGGATTTAAGTTAATAGGAAGTTTTGTTTCAGCTAGAAGAGCTAGTAAATTCTTAGATATAAGTGGAAGCACTGTTGTAAAATATATGAAATCAGGGGCGATATTTAAAGACAGATATAAATTTTCGTCCAGATAATAAGCAATAAACTTAGAAAAACTATGAGTATAATTTAACTGAATGCTGGAAGGTTCTAAAACCTTTGATACTATAGTTATATTCCCTGTATACTTATTTTTTTTTTCGACGTAATTACGATTATGCGAAATTACTAGAAAAAAAAAATTAGGGAGCCTTAGGGACCTAGAGTATTATAGCGGGTAGGATTAATAATTATAAGTGATAACTCTTCTCCTACGGAGGGCTACGCGTAAGCGCTACGCCCAAATTAGGTGACCCCTACCATGTAATGATGGTAGTCGGGAAAGGATGTAACAATGAATAACCTAGCAGGAAACCAAAATAATTATTATTTATATTATGAGTAGGTAATCCCCAGAGACTACACGTTAAATATCCTGTTTATTAACTGGATAATTATATAGTCCATTTATTTTGACACTAATCGAACTTGTATGAACAATTACTCCTGCTTTAATCTTAGTATTAATAGCTTTCCCTTCTTTCAAACTATTATACTTAATGGATGAAGTTACTGATCCTTCATTATCTGTATTAGCAGAGGGTTTCTTTAACGGTGGCCCTAAATCGTATATATTAAATAAAATAGAAGATACCTATAATTTAGCCTTGCTATTTGTAGGTCAAAGAAAAAATAATATAAATAAATTTAAAATGTATTTTCATACTAGAGTAAGAGCTGCTTCTAGAATAGGTCCTCATAATCAAGATGTCATCTCTGTAATAATCGGTTCACTTTTAGGGGATTGCTATGCTAATAATAGATCTGTAGAAGGTACAAGACTTTGTTATAGACAAAGTATAATTCATAAAGATTACCTCTTTTGATTATATAAATTTTATTATGATAGAGGTTATGTAGGACCCAATAGTATCCAATCCAAGGTTTCTGTGTCTGATACTAACTTGGTTATTTATAGTTTTGATACTATTTCTTTTAGAAGGTTTAATTGAATCTCAGACATGTTTAAAAAAAAAAATCAGCCTTTTTTGAATTTTAATATTGAATTCTATTTAACTCCTTTGGCTTTAGCTATTTGAGTATTACAAAACGGGAGAGTAGGATTGAATGGTGAAATTTTATTATATACTCGCTTGAAAAATTTTGAAGATATTAATAGATTGAAACGTATGTTAGTGAACTTGTATGGTTTTAACTGTTATATTTTTAAAGATTCGGTTTATGGTATTCAATTAGATTCTAATTCTTTAGATGCTTTTTTATATGTCATTATTCCCCAGTTTTCAAGCATGCGCATGCAAAATATAAAAAAAGTTCAATTACTTAATAATCTTTTAAATCACCGAATATGTAATTCAAATACTTCTAAATGTATTTCACCTGAAAAACCTACAGGAAAGTTGTTTAAAGGTAAATGTTACTTTAACAATTCTTTACCTAAATTTTATTCTACTTCTGCTTTGAATAATGTTTCTGCTAATACTTTAAACCCTAATTTTGTTACTGGTTTTTGTGATGGTGAATCTACATTTTATTTGGGTATTAGTAAATCTAGTGCTCGTAAAACTGGTTGAATGGTTATTCCTTCTTTTTCTATCGAGGTATATGATAAAGATAAAAAGCTTATAGAAGCTGTAAAATCTTTCTTTTCAGTAGGAAATATTAGGGTAAGAGGAAGAGATAATCAATTAATTTATTCTGTTAGTTCTATTGAAGATCTTAAGAACATTATTATACCTCATTTTGAAAAATTTCCTTTATTGACTCAGAAATGATCAGACTTTGAATTATTTAGATCAGCTATCGATATAATTCACAATAAAGATCATTTAACCGAACAGGGTTTACATAAGCTAATAAGTATAAAGGCTTCAATGAATAAAGGTTTATCAGAATCTCTATGTTCAGATTTCTCAGTTAAACCTTTCCCTAGACCAACTAATATCTTACCAAATGTTTTAGATTATTACTGATTAGCAGGATTTGTTGAAGCTGAAGGTTGTTTTTATGCAGAGATAAATAAAAGCACATCTACAAGATTAGGAAAAACGGCAGGGGTAGGATTTAAAATCGGATTACATTTAAGAGATAACCCTGTTTTATTAAAATTACATCAACAACTAGGTTGTGGAGCAGTTAGAGAAGATTTAAATTCTAATTCCTCTACTTTTTTAGTAAAAAAATTAACGGATGTTTGTTCAACTATTATACCAATTTTTGAAAAATATCCACTATTAGGAGTAAAAAATTTAAACTACTTAGATTTCTGTAAAATAGCTACGTTAATGAAAAATAAAGAACATTTAACCAAAAAAGGGTTAATAGAAATAGAAAAAATAAAACAGGGAATGAACAAACAAAGAGAATAGTACAAATAAAATTAAAAACCAATAAAATATTGTTCTAATTTAGAACCTAGAGTACATACTATTATTTTAAAAAAAGCCTCGGCGCCATCAGCCCCCAGGGCTGAGGGCTGAGGCTGCGTACCCGGTGATAAAAAAACAGAACATTTTAGGTATGAATTTAATACTTTTACTTTTAGAAGCTTTAACTGGATTCATAAGATGTTTTACAAAAAGGGTAAAAAGTATATACATCCTGAAATAGAAAATTATTTAACCCCCTTAGCTTTAGCAATTTGAATAATGAGTTCTCCCACCAAATATTTATCTAATAAACAGTTAATAATTTTTACTACATTTAAGGAGAAAAAAGATAGATTGCTTTTAGTAAATCTTTTTTTTAAAAGATTTGGGTTAAACTGTACTGATGATTTACATAAAGATAGAGATGTTATAATTATTACTAAAGAATCGGTAAAAAAATTACAAACATTAGTTGCACCTTTTATATTACCGTCTTTAAGTCATAAAGTTGGTCTTAACTATAAAAATACTTTATCATCACCTTCTTTATTATATGGTAACAAATTAGTAGCAGGATATAGATATTATTCGGGTGGTAGTAAACATAACTCTAATTCTATAGTTGTATCTTATTCTGATCCTTTTGAAATAAGATCTCTTATTTATAAAGAAAACAAAAATAAAGCAGGTGTCTATCGTTGAACATACTTAATAACAGGAAAAACATATATCGGTAGTTCTGCTAACTTAGCTAATAGATTTTCAGATTATTTCTCCACTTATTTCTTAACTAGAGAAGCCAGTAGAACAAAAAGTATTATTTACGCTTCTTTATTGAAAAACGGTTATAGTAATTTCAAATTAGAGATATTAGAATATTGTGATAGTACAGAAGTAATAGCTAGAGAACAATATTATTTAGATTTATATCTACCTGAATATAATATTCTTAAAATAGCGGGTTCTACTTTAGGTTATAAGCATACGGAAGAAACTTTAGCTAAATTTAAACAAAGAAAACTTTCTAAAGAATCATTAGAAAAATTACAGAATCATTTAGCTATATTAAATCCTAGGTTAAATAAAGAAAAACGTATTGAAGTATTTATCTTTGATTTTGATAATAATGAAGATACCTTATATCCCTCAATTATAGAAGCTGCTGAAGCTATTGGGACAGATACAAAAACTATATGAGAAAAATCTAAGACCAACGTTAAAGCAATTATTCCTTTTAAAGGAAGATACGTTATAACTAAATTAAGTGAAGGACAAACAAAACAAGATCATCTGAAAAGAATTGAATTAGCAAAACCTCATTTAGATAAAGGAGGAATAATTTGAAAAAATGCTTTAGGTAAGAAAGTAATAGTATCTAATATTGTAACAAACGAAATAGTAGTTTATAATACTATTAGCGAAGCAGCTATTGCTTTAAATACTAGTAGACCTACGATAGTAAGACGTATGAAAGATAAAAAACCTTTTAATAATACCTATCTTATTTATGAGAAGCAATAATGGACTTACTTTTTTTTTAATAAATTAAAAAAGTTAGGAGGTTGAACTAAATATGGTGTAAGAATAGCTACAAATGATTTTAAACTTACAGAAGTAGAATTTCTTATTAAAGTTCTTAAAAATAAATTTAATCTCGATTGTACTATTCAATATTTAAAAGATATAGATAGATATTCTATTTATATTAAAAGTTCATCTATTCTAACTTTAAGGGAATGAATAGTACCTTATTTACACTCCTCTATGCTTTATAAAGTAGGTTTATAAACAATTAAAATTTTTATATTGTGAAAGTTCTTCTAACCCCCCCCCCTTACATATATTCGATAGTCAAGAAATATATATATTTCTAAGAATTTGACAAAATTCTTTTAAAAAAGTTTTATACTTTTTCTGGCGACATGAGTGAAAACAGTTAACATATTATTATTATAATTAGTATCTAGGTAATAATACAAGACTGTCGGTAAATAGTTTATTTTCTTTTTTATTTATCGCAACAGACTGGGTCACTTGTGGGTGTCAAATTATTTGATGCTTAATGTACAGTCGACAAGATTTTAATTAAAATCTGCACCAATGATACTGATCCTACGAATATCCAGATTTCTTAAATAGTGATGGAGATTTTGTTGAGTTTGATTCTTACTTAGTACCTGAATCTGATTTAGAAGAAGGGGCGTTAAGAATGTTAGAAGTAGATAACAGAGTTATTCTTCCTGAAATTACACATACTAGATTTATTCTTACTGCAGCAGATGAACTGAGGACTTTTAGCAAATACCTCTATATGTCTATACACTATCAAATTCCGGGGACACCCTAAAGACCTTTTAACTAAACGTTCATCTCAAAAGGTTAAACGTGGCTATGTTAATGACCATAGGTATAGTAATATCAAAAGGTATATACGAAAGTTAAATGGGTTATCGCGGATCTAAATCACCTAGTTACCTTATTTGGTTACCCTACAATCTTGTAACTCACGCTACAGCAGCAAAGAAAGATTGCTAGGGTACATCACTATCATGGTGTAGTAGGTTGTAAAAGAGCAACGAGTAGACGGTAGTGGTCTATAATAGTAAAAAGAGGGTTACACTCAACTATTCTAGATTAAGGTATACACTAGTCGACCTGATAATAGGTCGTTGGGTTTACAGCTATACCTAAAATCTAAATATTTTAATTATTTCATTGTCAATATGGGGGACAAATGCTTATACCCTAGATGATTCATGTAGAAACTAGTATCATCCATCTCTAACCCTAAATTATTCATGTAGAAACTAGTATCATCCATCTCTAACCCTAAATGATTTATGTATATTACTTGACTGTGGTACATTTGGGTACCGTTTTTTTAATATCATGAAACCAGATTTTTAGATTATGGTAAAGTAAGCTTTCGATTAAATGTTCTTTTGCTTTCCTAGTCCCCTGCGGGGTAGAAAAAAAAAGAACATAGAGATGTTCTTTTTTTTTTCAACCCTGTTGTGGGACAAGCCCGAAAAGGCTAGTGATAAATAAATGTTCTGGTCGGTTTTATTCGGGGAATAACCACAGTCATATCATAAGTGAAGTAATTAATAAAGTACTAGCTAATCAAGGTGTTTCTATTACACAAAAGAAACTGAATATTTTGTTAAATATTAAGGGTGTAACTTTTGACTTACCCTTCGACAGTCAAACATTTCCAGCTTTATTTGGTTTAGTAGGTAAACCGGCTTTGCTGGTTTACCCTCCAAAGGAAGGTAAACCGAAAAGCAGAAGACCTAAGGCCGGTATATATATTTTTACACACTTAGCAACTGGTAGAAAATATGTGGGGTCAAGTAATAGTCTTTCAAGAAGATTAGAACAATATTTTAATCTAACCCTTTATAAGGAATATGGTTTATTGCTTCCTTTTATTAAAAAAGAAGGGTTTTCTGCTTTTAATTTGGAAGTATTTGTTATGACGGAGGAATTAAGCTCAGATTATAACTTTTTGTTTTTGGAACAATATCACTTATTAGATAGTAATTTTAACTTAAATACTCAAAGAGTTGTTAATTTTAGAGTTAATCAAGGAAATACTGTTTATTTATATGATTTTGAAGGTAAGATTTTATATTACACTGCAACTTCTTTAAATGTATTGAAAGCTGATTTAGGTGTACATCATGCTACTGTTACAAAATGTATAAAAACCGGATCACTTTATCTAGATTACTTTATAATTACAGATCAATTAAAACCAGATGCAAATAAAGCTGGTTTATCTTTAGAAGAGTTATCTAAGCTTATTTTGGATAAAAGATCTTTATTTCGGCTTCGCAGCCCCAGTCTTCCAGACGATGTCTGGAAGACGCCGGGGCTAAAAAAAGATTTTTCTTTGAAAAACAGTAAATCAGTTTATATTAAACAAGATGTTACAGGAGTAATATACAATTTTTCTACCATAGCATCATTAGTTAAATACTTTAATAGCATAAATATTAAGGCTAACCGTAATAAGATAGCTAGTTGTTTAAATACCAAGGAGTCTTATTTAGGTTACACTTACTACACTGGTACAAGCTAAACATGATCACCCCCATAACTAAAAGAGTGCCAACAAAGTAATATAAGAATAAAATATTTAGATCATGGAAAAGTAAACTCTCGGTTATCCACTCATTTGCCATACCTGCATTAGGAGTAAAGTGTGATGCATATCCAGGTAGATTAAATCAATTCTCTGTTTTAATTAACAGATTAGGAACATTCTATGGTCTGAACAATGGCCAAAACTGTAGTGAACCTACGGTTATAAATCATCAAATTGACGGGAAAGCCCTAAAGGAATCTTAACTAAGTAAGTATGGTAACATAACTTATGGCACAGGTAATGACTCGTGGTACAGTAAAATCAAGATTTATTATTCAATGGGCAATCCGCAGCCAAGTACCAAGTATAAAATATTTGGTATGCAGTTCATCGACTAAACGGTGGTTGGTGTTATTAGTAATAATAACGCTTAAGATATAGTCAGCCCCCTCCTGAAAAGGTGCAGAAAAATATAAGTATTCTTTATATTTTTTGTTAAATAGATATATTCATTTGGTTTATTATATTTAGGGATTTCTACCATAGTTTGCTAAACTATTTTAATGTAAAAATAAATATTTATACAGAAAAGTAAAGCACTTGTCATTATTGTAGTGTTTGCATTGTACAATTAGTAGAAGTGTTTTTAATAAGCACTACACATTTGATAAACGTATTGGTTCAATAGCTGTTATATCTCTAACTATCCCTGCGGGATGGTCCCCTTCAGGGGGGGCAGACCAAAGGGTCAGTCCCCTTTTGGGGACTAGAAATTATAGTGCAACTAGATCTTTTAATTCAATAAGACCTTTGGCAAATAATCCAGAGTCTTTAGCGTTAGATCATATCAATAGTGAAAAACCAACTAATTCATCCATTATTAATAAAATATTATTAAATCAAAATTTATCCATTACGGACTCTAAATTAGAAGAATTATTAAAAGTTAAAGGTGTTGAATGGGATCTTCCTATATCTACACCGGAAAATAAACAACTTTTAGCTGAGTTAACAGGTAAATCTAAATATAAATGTTTCTCGGGTGTATATATCTTTATACATAAAAATACAGGGCATAAATACGTAGGTTCATCTAATTTATTAAGACGTAGAATGGATTATTATTTTAAAGGTGATTTCCCTTTAAGTGGTAAATTTTGACCTTTACTTCACAAAGAAGGGGTAAGAGCTTTTAAATTAATAATATTTAAATTAGATTGTACTATATTTAGTTATAAAGACTCTTTAATCTTAGAACAGTATTATTTATTAAATAAAGAATTTAACTTGAATACATTAAGAGTTGTTAACGCAGGATCTTCAAAAGGTGATCCTGTATATGTTTATGATTTAACTTGTAGTACTCTTTATTATCATGCGAAATCTAAGATTGAACTAAAAAGAGTATTAAAAATACACACTGAAACTAGTAAAAAGTTTGTAGATTCTAAAAAACCATATCTTAATAAATTCTTACTATTAAGCTATTATATACCTACTGCTTTAACAAGCAATATTTCGGTGGATAAATTAGTAGAGATTATGCAAAAAGAAAGACAAGATATGTATATATTAGGAACTCGTAGAAGTATATCAGTAGAATTAGAAATTAAAGAAGGAAATGCCTTTGTAAATTCAGATTCTATAGGGCAAACTTTAAATTTCGATTCGTTAACATCTTGTATTGAATACTTAAGAGAATTAGGTTTAACGATTAAAAGAGCCACTCTTACTAAATATATAAAAAATGAAAAAGTGTTTCATAATTTCTTATGTAAATATTCAGATAATATTTTACCGGATCATTTTTCAGAAGTAGGATTAATCATTGATGAATATAAAAAATTAAAAGTAGATGCAGACTTAGATACCTTAAAAGTGAATAGAAAAAATAAACCTATTTTAGTAAAAGGAGAAAATTTTGAGAAAGAATTTGAAAGTATTACGGATACAATTAAATACTTTGGTACTTTAAATATTAAATTAGATAGAAAAGCTCTTTATCTTCATTTAAAAGACGGTAAAAAATATAAAAACTATTCTTTTTCTCGTAAATAACTAAATAATAGTTAAAAAATAACATACTTTCTTTGACTGGTGTAGTAATAAGTCTTATTCAATTACATTAAATAAACGTAGAAATAACCCGCAATGTTCAGAAATTTGTGGTATACTCCATTCGAGTATGCCAATTGTTGTAGAATCTGTATCTCTAGAGAAATTCTTATCTTGATTACAAGAACAATAGTAGGATAAAACCTATGTAATAACTCAAGATAAATTTTATTAAAATAATTGTTTTGTACAATTCACATGTTATGAAAAGTAATTACCTTACATAATAGTATAACATATCCCAGTAGATAAATTGCTTTAGGTCCCCCCTTTAGGGGGACCCTACAGATTTAAGCTGGAAAATTGCAATTACATAATGTAAAAGGCAATTAGGGGAGAAGATGAACTTATGTTTATTAAAGCCTGCCAAATGTACCCCCCCCCCCCCCGTATGGGGAGGAAAAATAAAAAGATAATGAAAGGGATTAACTTAATTAGGAGAGCATCCGTTTATTGAATAGAGGTTTAGTGTTTAAATAAGTTGTTTCTCTTAACTTATTATATATAACTATATACTTATTTTCCCTCCCCGCAAGTTTGCGGTTATTTTTTTTTCTTTTGCTTAACTGTTTGTTTATTTTTTTTTTTATAGTTTCTTTTTTTTTCATAGAAAAAAAAATAAACAAACTGAAAAAAAAAGAAACTAAAGCAATAAACCATGAGCAAAAAAAAAATTAGGGAAGAGAGAGAAAAGGAAAAAGTTTTATTCTAATGGGTATTAAAATTGGTTAACCATTGTAAAATTTCATAGTAGGTATAAGGTATGATACCTTTACTGGCTTAATTATGAAGTAAAGTAATTTATTTCATTTTATAAGTACGTGTGGCTCTCCTTAACTTACAGGTTGTTACTATAACTATTGTAAATTGTTATAAACGGTTTATACTTAAAAATCATAAACTAGCCCCGCCGCGTTTTATCCCTCAGCGCAGCAGCCCCAGTCTTCATTTCATCTTAGGATGAAATGACGACGCAGAGGAATTTTTTCTAGTCCCAGAGTTATTTTTTTCGACGTAATTTATAGCAATAAATTGCTAGAAAAAAATTAGGACTGACCTTTAGGTCTGCCCTCTGAAGGGGACCATCCCCAAAGGATAGTAATTTCGAATACTCGAAATTACGTCGAAAAAAAATAAATGCAAGGGTAAAACCCCTCTTGGGGAGTAGATATCTTTATAACATTATTTAATCGCCTTTATAGCTCAATGGTAGAGCGGAATACTGTTAATATTCTGATAAATGTTCGATTCATTTTAAAGGCTTCCCCTATACAATTTTTCTCAGAATAATGTAAGGAAAATAGTTACCTGATTTCCCTTTTACTTTGTTTTTATATCATGATATATAGTAATAAAAAAGTAAGGAGTAGAAGAGCTATGCTGAATGTTTTGGTTGTGATTAAAAAAAAAAAAAGGCGTATTATGAACTTATTTTTAAATATCATGTTAAACTTAAACAGAAGTAATTTTCAAGCACATCCTTTTCATTTAGTATCCCCTTCTCCATGACCTTTATATACATCTATTAGCTTACTAAGCCTTACTACATCTGCAGTTTTATCATTCCATGGATTTGCTTATGCAGAATACAATTTAATGATGAGTTTAACATCATTAATATTAGCTATGTCATTCTGATGAAGAGATGTAATAGCAGAGGGTACATACTTAGGTAATCACACTCTTGCTGTCCAAAGAGGGTTAAACCTGGGTGTTGGTTTATTTATAGTATCTGAAGCTTTATTTTTCTTAGCTATATTCTGAACATTCTTCCATAGTGCTCTATCACCTGCAGTAGAGTTAGGTGCTATGTGACCTCCTATGGGAATAGAAGCTATTGATCCTTTTGAACTACCATTAATAAATACGGTGCTTTTATTGGCTTCAGGGTTTACTGTTACATATGCACATCATTTTTTAATTAACGGAAAAAGAAGTAAAGCTTTATATGGTCTATTATATACTATCATATTAGCAACTATATTTACAGCACTACAAGGTGTTGAATATTCAGTATCATCATTCACTATTTCAGATGGAGCTTTTGGATCATGTTTTTACTTTGGAACAGGGTTAATTCTAGCCCCTACTAAAAATTGTATATATATAAAAAAAAGTCCGTTTATTCGCCAAAAAAATTAGCCTAGCCGGCTGGATCTGCTCCGCTTGTATATCTTATTCAGATAAATCTAGCAATATGAACCCTAATTGAATAACAGGGTTTTGTGATGCAGAGTCTAGCTTTTCCATTGGAAAAGACCAAAGTAGATTTAAATCTTTACGTATCCCACCCATCTTTTCCATAGAACTACATGAAAAAGATTATAATTTATTGAAAGAAAAAAAAAATTCTTTGTAGTAGGTACTAACATTAAAAGAGTAAAAAAAGGGAATCCTACAGCAATATATTCAGTACAATCTATTAGTGCATTAAAAAACGTAATTTTACCTCATTTTAATCAAAATAATTTATTAACACAAAAAAGAAGATTTTCGTTTATTCTCTTTGGTAGTAGATATGCTTTACCATAGTAAGCATAATAATGAACAAGGTTTAAACAAGATATTATCATACAAAGCTTCTATGGGTAAAGGATTGTCAAAAACTTTGCTAAATATATTTCCTGGTTTCCTGGTTTCCTGGTTTCCTGGTTTCCTGGTTTCCTGGTTTCCTGGTTTCCTGGTTTCCTGGTTTCCTGGTTTCCTGGTTTCCTGGTTTCCTGGTTTCCTGGTATAGAACCCACAGTAAGAAACCTAGTTTTACCCACAAAAGATTTTAATCCTTTTTGAGTAGCTGGGTTTGTTGATGGTGAAGGTTGTTTTTATGTAAAAACTTCCAAAATAAAGCAAGGGGTAGGTATTGCATATAAAGTAAATGTTTTTTTTTCTATATCACAAACGTGATATCGCTTTACTCGAAAATCTAGTAACTTATTTCAATTGTGGTTTGGTGGAAACAGTGAAAACTAGACCAACTCAAAGTTCTTATGTAGTATATAAATTTGATGATATACTTAATAAAATAATACCTTTTTTTGATACATACCCTTTAAAAGGTAAAAAATTATTAGATTTTTATGATTTCAAAAAATAGCAAGCATCACTTAAAAAAATACTAAATACGATGAAAATAGTTACTTATTAAAAGAAATTATAAAAATAAAAAAAAATATGAATAGAAACAGATAATTTATAATTAATTATACTTATATATATACAATATTTTGTAGAAAACGGGGTAAATAGCATGAAACTCCATAA
Organism: Alternaria sp. 'sect. Undifilum'; assembly: GCA_024321975.1. NCBI lineage: Eukaryota > Fungi > Ascomycota > Dothideomycetes > Pleosporales > Pleosporaceae > Alternaria > Alternaria sp. 'sect. Undifilum'. The sequence goes on from JAJJZI010000012.1 coordinate 44,636, forward strand.
TATGTAAAATAATATGGACAACGTGCGGCGAAGCATGTATTAATAAATGTTGGAAGTAATATAAAAATATCTACTCCCTAATTTTTTGACGTTATTTTACTTAAATTGCTAGAAAAAAAAAAGAAATAACGGCTCCGCAGCCTCAGCCCTCAGCCCTGGGGGCTGATGGCGCCGAGGCTAAAAAAAAAAATAAAAGGGATAGAGGGATACATGAAGCCTCAACGACTAGTAGATGAGTACTTTATTTACAATAATTCTACCACGAACACCCTGCGTTTATAATTGTATAACTAATTAGTTTATACTTTATAAATGAAGACATAGTCTGAACCATTTCGATAAGGAATGGAAATAAGAGATAAAGAGCTCTTATGATAACAAATTTGTCCACGGATTCATTACAGCAGTCCCTACCAATTCTTTTACGTCATTAGGTAATCAATTTAGTGTAAAAAACAATTCAGTTGTTACTTTAGAATCAAATAAAAAATTAATTCATTTAGATAAGAATTTTATTGATTGATTAGTAGGATTTACGGACGCTGAAGGAAATTTTAATATTAGTTTAAAAGGTTTACAAGGTAATAAATATAATAGTTTAAATTTAACTTACCAAATTACTCTGCATAAAAATGATTTATATGTTTTAGAATATATTAGAAACAGATTAAACTGTGGAAGTATTTCTAAATCAGGAGATAAATGTAATTATTTTGTAAATGATCAAAAATCATTAATAAATGTTATAGTACCTATATTTAATAATGTAGAGTTAAAGAGTTCTAAATTCTTTCAATTTTTGAATTTTAAAAAAGCAGTTCATTTATTAATAGATAAAAAACATTTAACTTTTAAAGGTAAAATAGATATCTTACAATGTTATCATGATATGAAACTTATAAATCAAAACTCTAAAGCTAGAGAAAATATGATTATAGATGAGTACTGATTAATAGGATTCACAGAAGGAGATGCGACTTTTAGTTCAAATAAACTAAAACCAAAAATAAAATATGATTCAAAGGGTTGCTTCACTACCAATAATAAAGTAAATAGTTTACCTAAGAGAAATGCCGGTCGAGTTTATACAACAAAAATGAACTATTCCTCTCTACCTAGTAATCACTTACAAATTAAACTAAATCCTAATTATATAACAGGGTTTGTCGATGGCGAGGGTTGCTTTTCAATAGCTATTACAAAAAACTCAGATCTTAAAACAGGTTGAAGAGTACAAGCTATATTTTCAATTCATCTTCATAAAAAAGATCGAGAGATCTTGGAAGGAATCAAATCTTATTTTGGAAGTGTAGAAAGTATTTCTACACCCGAAAAAAACAGTGTTCAGTTTCGTGTAAGTTCTTTACAAGGTTTAATTAAAATCGTGGATCATTTTAATAAGTATCCTTTAATTACAAAAAAATTAGCTGATTTTAAACTTTTTGAAATTGTTGTTTTAATGATGGTTCGTAAAGAACATTTAACAATAGAAGGATTACAAAAAATAATTAATATGAGAGCTACACTTAATTGAGGGCTAACAGATGAATTAAAGAAAGCTTTTCCTGACACTATTCCCGTTATAAGGCCTTTAGTTGAACAACCCCAAATTTTAGATCAGAATTGAATAGCTGGATTTGTATCCGGTGAGGGCTGTTTCATGATTAAAATTAAACCATCTATAACAAAATTAGGTGAGACTATTCATTTAGAATTTCAAATAACTCAAAATAACCGAGATGAACAATTAATGAAAAAACTCGTTTCTTATTTCAAAGCTGGAAAATGCTATGATACAGGTAAAGCAATGGATTTCAGAGTTGCAAAATTATCTGATATTACTGAAATAATCATTCCGTTTTTCGATAAATATAAAATCCAAGGAGTAAAATCTAGAGATTTTGAAGATTTTAAACGAGTAGCCGAACTAATGAAAAATGGGGATCATTTGACTTGTGAAGGTTTAGAAAAGATTCGTTTAATCAAAGCTACGATTAATAGGGGAAGAAAATAAATCCAGTTGTTTTGTTGCTCCACAACTGGTTGGTTATTAGAATTATTTAAAAGTATTTTAAATAACTTAAAACATGGTAATTTATATACATCCGATAGAAAGTCAGCTGGTTCTGTAATATTAGAAATAAATAATATAAATATTTTAATGAACAGAATAATACCTATTTTTTCTAAAGGTATGTTGACTAAAAAATCTTTAGACTTTGAAGATTGATCTATGATAGTTAAAATTACTTATTATGGGTATCATACTTTAGATGAAGGTAAAGAATTAATTCATCTCATTAAATCTAATATGAATAATTTTAGATTAAATCCTGATTTTCTTACAAACTATGATCAAAATAAAGCGTTAATGGAGCAAAAGTTAAATTATCTATTATCGTTGCCAAGTCCTTATGAAGTAAAAGAGGGAATTTTATTTTTAAGAGGTACTGATAAATTAGTGTCGAAATTTTTTTAAAATAATAGTAGAAGATACTAATGGTAAGGTACAATATTTTACTAGTATATCAGAGTGTAGCTTAAATCTTAATATACCTAGTAAAATAATTAAAAATTGTTTATTAGCAGGTATACCCCATAAAAATTACACGATTAAATTTGATACCATTATTGAATAGAGTTGACAGAAAACAGGGTAAATTGCATGGAACTCCTACTTCACCATTCATATGTGTTTATGTAGGACAATATGCAGCCAACCATATATTAAATAAAATTAAAAGGAATATATGAAGGTTCAACGACTAGTAGGTGAGTACTTTATTTACAATAAGCCTACCACGAAAACCCTGCAATCATTTATTGATTGATGACATAGTCTGAACCCTTTTGAAAGAAAGGGAAGGTAAGGGATAAGGAGCCCTTACGATAACAATTATTGTACATTCATCTTCCCATTGGGACAGGAAAAGTAGTGTAAAAAAGTATAATAGTTCTAGATCTTTTTTTACATTTACTTCCCGTAATGACAAAAAAAACTTACTACCTTTAGGTCCACTAAAATTCCAATTAGATCCTTGATTTATTACAGGATTTGTCGATGCAGAAGGTTGTTTTTCTATTAGAGTTAGAAAATCTAAATCTAAAATAACTCAACTGCCTTGAAATATAGAATATATCTTTTATATCCATCTTCATTCTCGAGATTTGCCGCTTTTAAAAGAAATTCAAGCTTATTTTGGAGGTATTGGAAGAATAACAGAGGGGAAAAATAACTGTGGGTACTACGTATCTTCTATAGAAGAGTTAACTACTGTTATTATTCCTCACTTTATTAAATATCCTCTAATTACGGTTTGGACCCCCCTCTCTCTAAGAGAGAGAGGGGGGGCCTCAAAAGCTTGCAGATTTTCTTCTCTTTAAATCCGTTGTAAATATTATTAATACAAAGGAACATTTAACAATGAAAGGGTTACAGAAAATTTTGTCTCTTAAAGCTTCTATTAATCTCGGTTTAAACGATGAACTAAAGGCTGCTTTCCCTGATACTGTGCCAACATTAAGACCTTTAGTTGAAAGTATGCAAATTCTTGCTAAAGCTAAGTCTTCGGTCAATTATGAAATTCCTCTTACAACGCCAGGTAGCACCCAATGGATGAAAGTTGGACAGTGAATGCCGGGTTTTGTTTCCGGAGATGGTTGTTTTGCGATTACTGAAAACAAATCTTCTTCTAAATTTTACTTAAGATTAGTCTTTAGTATATCTCAGCATAGTAGGGATTCATCACTAATTAGTAGTTTCGTTGATTTTTTTGGTTGCGGTGCATACCGTTCAACCTCTGCAAACCGAACTACGGTATATTTTGAATGTATGAATTTTGCAGGCAATTATGAAAAAATCATGCCGTTTTTCCGTGAATTCAATATAAGAGGTGTAAAATCCAAAGATTTTGATGCTTGGTGTAAAGTAGCCAAAATAATAAAAGCCAAGGGTCATTTAACCAAAGAAGGAATTGACTTGGTTTGTCAAATAAAATCTAAGATGAATAAAGGGATATAGTAAGTATTTTAAGGGTTTGACACCTTTTCTTTTACCCTTTGCAGTAAGCAGAGGGTGGAAGTACGGACTCCTTACATGCCCTATTCTTTTTTGTTTTTTTTTGTTTAATTAATTAAATCAAACAGCAGAATGAAACAGGCAAAAAATGTGGCAAGAAGGATATGAAAGTATAATAACTCCCTTTTGGGACTTGTACTTTTTAAGAAGTAAATTTTCAATTCTAGGCTTATACTAAACCGCCAAACTCCGGGGAAGCCCTAAAGACAATAATACCAGCTTATATAGTGAAAAGTCTAATAAGTACCATTATTAATCATAATGGGTGAGGTAAAAATTTATTTGTATTAAGGAAACTTAAATGGGTTATCGCGGAACTAACCTTTATTAATCTCTTAATAAGGAAAAGCGCATCGAGTAGATGGCGGTTGTTATAGAAGGAGATAGATCTTAAATATTTCGACTCTATCTTCTCTTCTGTAATTAAGGTGTATTCAGTCTTCCTTAGAAATAAGGAAATAACTTTACGTCCTAGCTAAGTCGGAGTTATATGGTTTGCGAGTTAGTACATACATATGTAATAACTATAAAAGTTAAACACGTATAACTTGTTCGATATGCTGAAGTAAAGATAGACGCGGTAATGATAGGATCTAAAAAAAAAAAAATAGGCAGGCAATGTTGTTGAGATTACAGAATAGGTGGTAGTGGTTATATGTTTATGCTTTTAAAGGTAATAGGTAAAATACCTAAATTTTGAAAATTACCTGAGAAGAGGGATCATTCAAGTCAATTAGTCTTCCCTTCAAGTCTGGTAGTCTTCCCTTCAAGAGGCGTTGCCCGAAAAAAAGGATTACGGGTGTTGCCGTTGTCTTTCAGCACAGAGTCCCTTAACAAAAGGTTTTATACTTCAACTACCTCCTGCTTTGCAGAGGGTCGTAAGTCTGCAGATTTTTGATATAAAGTGAATTCTAAGAAGATAGTTAATGAAATGAACCCTCATTATTTGGTTGAAAGGTTTTTTCAAAATAATCGTGATAGGGCATTAGCTAAATCAAATATTGATTTGGATCTTATAAATCGTATCATGAGCCTTCATCTTCCTGGTTTTTCCTTAACACTTGATAACTTCAATCTTTTAAAAAACATTGAACCCCAAAGAATTGATTACCCTTTCGAGGTACATTTACCTGAACTAATAGGGAAACCTTCCAAAAAAGGTGAAGGTAAAGCAGGAGTTTACCTATTTACAAATAAAATTAACGGCGATCGTTATGTTGGTTCCTCTATAAATTTAGCTATGCGTTTAAAAAGGGGTTATTTTGGAAAGTTGCCTATTGTAGGTCAAAGAAAAATAGAAGTATCTATTAGAGAACACGGATTAGCTAATTTTCATCTTGACGCCTTTTTAATACCTTCCATAGGATGTGTTAATAGTTCCGGTGTTTTAGATAAAAAAACTTTGCAGCATTTAGTCTTATCTCTAGAACAAATGCTAATTTTGGAGATAAACCCTGAGCTTAACGAAATAAAGATTGCTGGTTCTAGTCCCGGTGTCCTTACTTCTAAAAACCTGAGAAATTCTTATCTTTATGATGAGCAAGATAAAGAGCTTATCTATGTCGTAAATGGACGAAAGAATTTAGCGGAGATTTTTGGTTGATCAGAGGGTGTTATTAAGCGTTATTTAGCATACAAAAATAAATTATACTTAAATCGATTTTTTGTTGCCGACGACGTATTAAGCGGGGAAGAATACACGACAAATATTATGAGTTTATCTGAGTTGCAGGCATATTTAGAAAAGATAAGGTTGGGCCGAAAAGCTTACTTATCTAAAGTAGTACCTAGTAGGGAAGAAACCAATTTGAAATTTTGCAAACCGGTAGAATTAACCCATTTAGTAACTAAGGAAAGTTGAGTTTTTGGCTCTCTAACTAAAGTTACACAGTTTATCGGTGAATATGACCCTGAGTTCAGTAAGGTCTCCAAGTCAACTCTTTCACATAATGCAAAAACAGGTATCCCTTATAAAGGTATATTTAAAATTAGATATATTGACTAGGTTGTTTTTCTTAGATGTGATAAGGAGTAATAGAGTAGCCTACGTTTAGAGAGCGAAGCAGAGATAGCATAACCGTACGTACCACCTATATTATAACGTATTTTAGGGTTGCCGGCCATTTCAAGGTATTTCAAAAAATTTTTTACTTAAGAGCGGAGCGACTATCTTTTAACTTTTTTAGGTTTACTTCAAATTAAAAGCTAGTCATTTATCGCTTTTTAAGATTTACGTTTAACGAGCGCTTTATTATATAGCTCACTTTTCACGGTTTAAACTAAAAAATAATTTGAAACAGCCCTTGGAATTAAGGTCCCTCTACAGCTCAACTGTAGAGAAAATAGGATGAATTTCAAGAAAGACTAATAAGTCAACTTGAAGCGAAGCTTATTAATCAATAATAAGAACGTTCAACGACTATAAGTTAGTATTAAACTACTTACTCAAGCATCCTACGTTTTAATTTTAAGCTTAAGATAAATATTAATGAGGTGATTTTTAATAACTACCCCTCCTTAAGCTACTCTTTTATATTGCATGTATATAAAAGTAAAATTTGAACGATGACATAGTCTGAACCCTGTTGTGAAATAGGGAAGAAAGTTTAAATTCGAGGCCAGCACCCTTAAGGTTAACTAGGGTAATGCAGGTTTTATCCTTAAAAACCCCCTTAGCTTTAACTTACTAAAAAAGTAATAAATTATTGCTGCTTCGTATTAAACTTTCATTAACAAAATTGCAGCATTTTTAGCTGTTGGTCTATGACGTGTATTAGCATATCATTTAACAAATAATCATCATTTAGGATTAGAAGCTGGAATACTGTATTGACATTTTGTTGATGTTGTATGATTATTTCTATTTGTGTCCATATACTATTGAGGATCTTAAGATATCTACTTGTATAATTTATGCCAATACTTCTACTAGTACTCATTCGGATATAATATATAAATCCGAAGGGTCTAGCAACGATGATGGTGATAAAGGTGGTACTGATAAGGATGATGTAGCCAACGAGGAGGAGGAAAGTTTTGAATTAGAAGAAGAAATAGAACATATTGAAAGACTAATGAGAGATTCAAATGATGCTATGATTTTAGATGAAAAACTTCCTGATTCTGAAAAAGAGAAAAATTCACACTTAAATGATCTAAGAAAGGATCCCCATGTTAAAGAATTTTTTGAAGGGAAAACTCCTAATGCAAGCGATTTACCAGAATTAAATAAAGCTCTTGTAGAAGCTAGGAAAGAAAAAATAAAAGAATTATCTGAAGCTAAAAATTATGCTAATGATGAATCATCTACTAATTCTCTAAAAGATCAATCTAATTCAAGTTTGTATGAATCAGATAATACTTTAAATAAGAAAGAAGATTATCATAACTATTCGGATTATAAACTAGGTAATAGTTTATTAGATTATATAATAGAAATTTTAAATGATATTTTTAGTTAGAACCGGATAGGTACAGCATTTTTAGCTGTTGGTCTATGACGTGTACTACCATATCATTTTACAAATAATTATCATTTAGGATTAGAAGCCGGAATACTTTACTAACATTTTGTTGATGTTGTATGATTATTATTTGTATCCATATATTATTGAGGATCTTAACGTTTAATAGTTGTTTACAATAAACATGTTATGAAAACAGTTCGCTTGTGTTTAAATTACATGCGGCAAAACAGTATAACATATCCCAGTAGATAAATGTTTCTTATTGCTGGAAGATTGCAAGATAGACTTATATTTCTACAGCAATCGGGGGAGAAGATTAATCTATGATTTACCTATGATTATTAAAGCCCCCCCCCCCCCCAAAAAAAAATTATAAAAGAGATTAGCTCTTGTTTTGACGTAATTTCTTTTTAGAAATTACGGCTCCGCAGCCTCAGCCCTCAGCCCTGGGGGCTGATGGCGCCGAGGCTAAAAAAAAACTATCCCTGTCGGGATGAGCCCCATCGGGGGTCTTCCCAAAGGGTCAGCCCTAATTTTTTTCTAGTAATTTATTGCTATAAATTACGTCGAAAAAAATAACTCGGGGCTAGGAGAGCACTTCTGTTACAGGTAAGAGGTTAAGTGTTCGAATCGCTTTCTTAACTTATTATATATAATCATATACTTATTTTAAAAGAGAAAAGGAGTAAGTTTCATGGGAATGGGTATTAAAATGGGTCAACAAGTATAGAACTTAGTAGTAATGTATTGGGTATAGATGTCTATATACTAATACATATAAACAATAACAGGAAATTTATAAAAGATTTTACGGTTTATAATAGATTCGTAAAATAGTAATAAAAGCAGTATAACTGTTAACATAATTTATTAAATAGAAATAAGCTTAAAAAATAAAAAAAAAGAATAAATGAGATTATTAAAAAGTCATCCAATTTTAAGATTAGCGAATTCTTACTTAGTAGATTCACCACAACCTTTAAATTTAAGTTACATGTGAAATTTTGGTTCTTTATTAGCCTTTTGTTTAATCATCCAGATTGTTACTGGTGTAACTTTAGCAATTAATGGGTTGCTATAAAATCTTACTATATGCTGGAACACCCTCATATATCTATTGGTAATGACATTAAGTCTGGAGGAAAAGGGCAATCAGCAGGTAACCAAAGTAATTTTAAATTATTACTAGGATCCTCAGAGACTACACGTAAGACACATATGTTAATATACTATATTTATATATGTGAAGATATAGTCCAGCCCATTTTGAAAGAAATGGGAAAGACTACAAAAGCTTTTACCTTTGTACTCTTATTTTAATATTATACTTTTCAAAATATCGTTATAATTCTCTTTCTATGCGTAAAAATTTAACTGGGCAAGCTAGATATAGTAGTACGAATAAACAAATATTATCTGAGACGTTTACTTTAAATCCTTGATGGGTTACAGGATTCTCTGATGCAGAAGGTTCATTTAATATGTCTATATTTAAATCTAAAACTGCTGCTATAGGTTGAACTATAGAGCCTTGTTTTATTATAACTTTAAATATTAGAGATTTAGAGTTGTTAAATGCTATTAAAAATTTCTTTTCTGTCGGTTCTGTATCTGTAGCAGGTAAAGATGCACGGTTTAGAGTTAGATCCAGATCAGAACTTAGCGTAATTATTGCCCATTTTAATGAATATCCTTTACAAAGTACTAAAGCTCTAAATTTCAGATATTTTTGTGAAATTCTTAATCTTATTAATAACAAAGCTCACACTACTATTGAAGGGTTTTTAAGACTAGCTTCTTTAATAAATCGATTGAATAAACCTCTATCTGATTCTTTATTAGCTAAATTGGTGCAATTACCCCCTTTACCAAAAGTAGAGTTTGAAACATCTTATGACTTTAGTTCCGCAAATCGGGTGCAAACTCTAAACCCATTCTGGATATCTGGGTTTTCTGCTGGTGAAGGTTCATTTACTTATTTTACAAAAACCCGTGTGAACTCAGCAGGCATGCCCGTTAAGGATTATTCTCTTGTGTTTGAGGTTAGTCAAAGAACGCAAGATTTACATTTATTAAATTTAATAGCTTGTTATTTTAAAACAGGTAAAGTTTATACTGAAACTAGCGGTGTTAGCAGACTTAGATTTCGTAGTAAAGATCATATTATTAGTACCCTAGTACCTCACTTTAGGGATTATCCGTTAGAAGGGCATAAGAATCTACAATATTTAGCATGGTTAAAAGCAGTTACTGTTTTAACTGACCAGACTAAAACAAGTAAAAGAGACGCAGAATTAGAAATGTTAATAAAAGAGTTATCGAGTTTAAAGTAGATGTAGTAAAATATAAACTACAGGGTTTGGCATTACAACCCTAGTGTAGCAGAAGCATTTAATAGTGTAGAGCATAGCATAATGTGCTCTTTAAATCAACCTATATGCTGGAAGTTCCTAAAGCTTAAAAGATTAAACTTCGCTTACGAAGTTAATAAAAACATTTAAGATATATATGGATAATCAGCAGGAAACCAAAGTAATTAAATTACGAGTAGGGTCCTCAGAGACTATACGGATGACATATTTATTATATGATGATATAGCCCTATATTGATTGAAAGATTGATAGTTAAAGATAAATCAATTATACCTATTTAATGGTATAATATTATTGCCTACTTACGTATCGGGTAATAAAAATAAAATGGGATTTTGTCACTTATCTACTAACTGTAATAAAAATTCTAATGTACGTACTGAAGACAACCTATTGAAAAACGTATCCAGCGAGTTCTTATATTGATTTTCAGGATTCACAGATGCAGAAGGTAACTTTTTAATTTCGATAGATCGTCAGTATGTAAGATTTAGATTTAAAATATCTTTGCACATTGATGATGTAGAAGTTCTTAATACAATTAAATCTAATTTAAATGTAGGTACTGTTACATTAGAAAGTAGTAGAAACCGTTGTTCTTATATTATACAGAATTACGAAGAAATTAAAAAGATTATATGCCCTATATTTAATGCATTTCCTTTGCATACCAGTAAAAGATTAGACTTTGAAAATTTTTCTCAAGCGGTCTTTATTAAAGATAATAATAAATTATCTGATACTGATATGAGCAAAATAGTATCCCTTAAAAATACTATGAACACTAAAAGAGAAATATTTACATATAATACTACAAAATCTCAAATTATAATAAACCCTAATTGATTCATAGGATTTCTAGAAGGTGAAGGTACGTTTGGTATTAAGACAGGATCGGCTTTATATTTTCAAATTGCTCAAAAAAATACAAGTCAAGAAAGTTTAAATGCTATAACAACCTTTTTAACTGGACTATCTAATAATGTTTTACAAAACAGTAAAATATTACCTTTGAATGTAATAAGTACAACGAATGTTAGAACAGATGTAGTATCTTTAGTTGTAAATAGTGTAGATTCTCTTTATTATTACCTTTTACCTTTATTGGATACCTCTAAAATGTATTCGCGAAAGGGTATAGATTTTAATTTATGAAGATTAGCCCTTCTATTGAAAATAAAAGGTTATTACTATTTACCTGAAGGTAAAACCCTGTTTTTGGACATATCTGACATTCTTAATAAAAGATACAGTACAAATACTACTAAAAATATATCTGAAATTATGGATAACATTATTAAAAGATCTCAAATCATTTTTGAAAAAGATCCTCCCTTTGATGTTAAATCTAATATACCCCACTCAGATAATGTTAGGAAATTTAGCATACAAAATAGATCTGATAACCCTAAAGTTGTATATATATACACAAATAAGGGTATGATTAAAGGTTCTCCTTTTGTTTCATACAGTTCTGCACATAAGGCGTTAGGATTAAACCCTAGTAGTAATACATGTAATCGTTACATAGATACAGGTAGATTATATAAAAATAATTTTATTTTTTCATCTAAACCCATAGATAGTGCGTCTAGGAATTAGATATTAATAAGTGACTAATCCCTTTTTAGATTATGCGTGATGTAAATAACGGGTGATTAATACGTTATTTACACAGTAACACTGCTTCAGCATTTTTCTTCATAGTTTACTTACACATAGGTAGAGGTATGTACTATGGATCTTATAGAGCACCTAGAACTCTAGTATGAACTATTGGTACTGTTATCTTTATCTTAATGATGGCTACAGCTTTCCTGGGTTACCAACATAGCCCAAAATGGTTTGATATAAGTAATAAAGAAAGTGTAAATTTTAATAAAAAGAATGTAATGAATTTTAAAGTAAATAGTAAAAGACTATTTAACAAAAGTATAGTAAAAAGAGGATATTCTACAAGCAGTTCTTCAAATAGTATTATAATGTCTGAAAGACTAGAAACAATTATTAATGAGTTAGGTTTAAACCTTGTGTATTGCTATGAAAATTTAAATTTAGAAGAAACTAGAAAACAAATATTAAATGATACAAGAGGTTTAAGTGGTGTATATATGATAATTAATAAAACAACTAAAGATTATTATATAGGTTCTGCCTCAACTGGTAGATTTTATGCTAGATTCTCCAACCATGTTATTTATTTTAGGGGTAGCAAAATAGTTAAATTAGCCATTAAAAAGTATGATTTGAAAAATTTTGCTTTTGTTGTATTAGATTTATATCCTAATATTGTTACCAAAGAAAATAACCATGAATTGTTGCATTTAGAAGATAAATACTTAAAACTATTAGTGCCTAATTACAATATTTTAACAGAAGCAGTAAGAAAAAAAAGTAAAAAAATTATATTTTTTTATTTTTTTTCTAACTAGTTTCGGATATAAACACACTGAAATTGATCGTCAAAAGATGAAAGATATTTATAGTGATGCGAGACGGGAACAAATAGCCCCGGCGTCTTCATCTTCTTTAGAAGATGAAGACTGGGGCTGCTTCCCCGGTAAATTAAATAAAGGTAAAAATTTGTCTCATGAAACAATAGAAAGAATTAGAGAAAAAGCTTTACTTAAACCTCCTATGTCAGATGAAACTAAGAAAAAGTGTATAGTTAACACAAGACCTGTTGTGTTGTACAACTTAGATAGAACTATTTACGGCCAATATCCTACTATTTTAGAAGCAGCTAAAGCTATTAACTGTAATGAAAAAACCATTAGGAGAGCATTACAGACAGAAAAGAAATTGGTAAAAAGACAATGAATAGTAGAAGATATGTCTCGTAATAAATAGGTCTTTTTCGTTAAAAATTGTTTCTATACTTTAAAAATTACATTTTAAAATTTATATTTATATTCTTGTATAAATCATAGTCCCATGAGTAAAAATCTTTTTGCAATTTTTATAAAAAAAAAAAGATTAAAGTGGTATAGCCCGACGGGGTTATAGAATAATATTTAATATTATTTGGCGATATTAGTGAATACGGTTAAAGAAGCTTAATAAACTTTAAGACCGTCGGCCATATAAATGGTCGCTACAGACTGGGTCACTAATGGGTGGCTGAAATGCTGCTTAATGTACAGTCGGAACTTTTAGTTAGATGTGTTTAACTAATAAAATATACGAATTCAAAGTTATTTTAGCTTATTGTTAATTTATCAATAATAAGTAAGTTTGTACGTATTACCTGACTGTGACCATGAAGGCCTTGAGCTTATGTCTGTATCTATAAATAAAGTGTTACAGAAACAAAACACTAATATTAACCAGCCGGAAGAAACTTGATTAAAGGAAAGAGAATTAGAATTAGATTGGTTTAGTGGATTTTCAGAGGCAGAATCCATGTTTTATATATCTACTACAGGAGCTTTATCATTCAAAATAAAATTACATTGAGATGATAGACAAACTTTAGTATACATAAAAAATTTGTTAAGTGGGTTGGTAAATCGAGAAGTAGGTGTTATTGTAGATTCAAAAAACCAACATGAATCTTATTATATAATAGCCAAGTTTATAGATATACTAGAAATACTTATTCCTTTATTTTCAAAATATTATTTTACAACTTCTAAGTTTTTAGATTTTCAATGTTTTAAGGCAGCAGCTGAAATAAGAAAAACATCTTATAAAGAAAAGAGAAAATTAAATAAAGAAGAATTAAACCAAATCTTAGAGATAAAATCGACTATGAATAGTAAGAGATGGGAGTTTGACATAAATGATCTACCTAAAAGATTTTTAAGTCCTTCTAGACTTTTAGGATTTATAGAAGGGGATGGTACATTCTGTATGCCTAACATGATTCCTACTCTTTCGATTAAACAGCACTCTAAAAATATACACTTTTTTTATGAAATAGCTGAATTTTTAATTAAGTTACCGTATTGCCCAGAAATAGGGACTAAATTAGATAAATTGAACACTAAACCTACTCCTGGAGTCTCTAGAGATAGTCCTACTACATGTATTTTAAGTGTTTCTAATATTCTTCAACTTTATAATTATATTCTACCTTTTTTTAAAACATTAACATTTAAAACTAGAAAAGGTGTAGATTTTCAATTATGGGAATTAGCAGTAAAACTTAAAGCTCTAGGGCATACAACAAACCCTGAAGGTAAAAAATGTTTCATTGAAATAAATAAGTATATTAATAAACGATATTCTACTAGCACTTTGGTAGCGGAAGCTCCAAACTTACAAAAAATTTATGAAATCTTAAACAAACCTCCTATATTTGATTTATCTTCAGGGTTATCTTATAAATCTCTATCCGATATTATTAAAGTATCTAAAAAAGGTCACTCAGGATTTGGTGTGAATGTTTATGATAATGGTGAATTAGTAGTAGGTTCTCCTTTCTCTTCATATACTCAAGCAGCTTTAGCCCTTGGTAATATTAATGTTTCTTCCGTTATATCTAAAAAGATAGATACTGACAAGCTTTATAAAGGAAGATATAAATTTGAATCTTCTGTTTAGCCTGATATTTGGTCACAAAATTAAATACTTCTTTCTTACAATAAGCAAGTTTGTATGTGTTGCCCTACGGACAGATGAGTCTGTGAGGTGCTACAGTTAAAAAGGCGAAGTAATAGCTGTAGTAAAATACCACTAATTGCTGGAAACTCTTAAAAGACAATCAGCAGGAACCTATATTAAATATAGCGCAGCTGTATATAACGAATTCAACTTTTGGTTCCTCAGAGACTACACGTGGTACATTTTTTTAATAAAAGTAAAAGCATTTAAATAAGTTTTATAAAAGTAATTATATAGTTAAAAAGATGAAGATATAGTCCGATCCGTTAACGAGAGTTAGCGATAGGAGAGTCGCGCCTCCACTTTTAGATAAATTTATCAGTATCTTCCAATTTTTTTAATAGATGCTGGGTTGCAAATCATAAAGGTTTAATGTATTACTTTTTTAATCGCACCTTTTTTATCAGAGTGTTATCAAATTTATTTTTCAACACATTTTCCCTATGAAAGGGAACAGGATGAGAATAAAAACGATAAGATCAATGATTTATCAACAGGTGTCCATAAAGAATTACCTAAATTACCTATAGATAATAATTTTATAGAATGATTTATAGGCCTTTGTGAAGCGGAATCTAATTTTTTAATAAGGACAAGAAAAAATGAAAAAGGAGAAGTAGGAGGTTTTGAATTTGTATTTAGAATTGCTTTACACTTTTCTAGTTTCATTTGTTTTTATTTTAAGACGACTTTAAGTTGTTTTTAGATTTTAAATCCAGTATAAAATAAAAAGAAGATACTTTTAAATAGGTTGCTTTGTATTACTTTGTTGTTTACTAGAGACTTTCATAATAGAATATCTGTACAAAAAGCGAATACAAATTCTCTAGCGACACCTTTTTCTTCAAATACTGTAAGATCAAAAGATCCCAAATTAAATCCTTATTTTATTGTAGGATTTGTAGATGCTGAGGGGTGTTTTTCTATTAAATAAAAAAAAAATAAAAAGATGAAATTAGGTTGATCCGTTTATCTTACTTTTGAGATACATTTACATAGAAAAGATAGAGAATTATTAACTAATATAAGAGAAGTTTTGGGTAGAGTAGGTACTATTTATGTAGGTAGTAATAAAAGTATTTTATATAGCGTTGGATCTTTATCAGAAATAATTCATACAATAATACCTTTTTTTGATAAATATTGTTTATTGTCGAAAAAATCTATAGATTATGAACTTTTTAGAAAAGCTGCCTTAATTATGGATAAAAAAGAGCACTTAACAGAAAAAGGTTTTTATCAGATCTTATCTATTAAAGCAGCTATGCGTAATGGATTAACGGAAGTATTAGCTGAAAGTTTCCCTAATATTTCCCCAGTTTTTTTTAAATTTAATAAGCCGTTACCTGAAGTATTAAATCCATATTGAATAGCCGGATTTACAGAGGGTGAAGGTTCTTTTATGGTTCATATCCAGAAGCATGAAGAGCTTAAGACAGGTAAAGCTGTAAAATTAAAATTTCAAATTACTCAACATGAAAAGGATAAAGAGCTTTTAAATTTAATTTTGATGAGTTTTAATTGTGGAACCTTAATTACTAATAATAATAGTAAAGTATTTGCAGTTTGAAAATTTGAGGATGTTTTTAACATTATTATCCCTTTTTTTCAAAAGTATTCTTTACATGGAGATAAAAAATTAAATTTCTTAGATTTTATAAAAGTTGCACATTTAATTAAGGATAAAGCTCACTTAACCGTGGAAGGGCTAGATAAAATAGAATCTATAAAATCTGGAATGCATTATGGAAGAGATTATTTAAAAGATTAATAAAAATTTCTAAAAACGATAGAAAAATTTTAGAACGTATAAAAGATGTTTTAGCTTGCGGTAGATTAAATACTGAGAGAAACACTTTAGTATTTACAATATCTCAATTAAGTGATATTGAAACAATATTAATACCTTTGTTTGAAAAATTTCCATTAAATACTACTAAATACTTGGACTATTTAGATTTTAAAGAAGCATTTTTCTTATTTAAAAATCGTAAATCTAATGAATTAAGTATACAACAAATATACTTAAATATTCTTGAGTTGAAACAAAATATGAATTCTAATAGAGTTAATTTTGTTTTACCTGCAAACCATAATATAAGAATTACAGGTAATTATTTGGTAGGTTTTTTAGCCCTCCAGCTACAAGTAGCTGGGGGCCGCGAAGCTGAAGGAGATGGATCATTTTACTTAAATAAACAATCCTTTTCACTTTTCTATCCTTATTACGCAGCAATCCAGTTTTCTTAGGGTATATACCACTTATATATCCTAAGAGGGCTGATAATACTTTAACTAATAGTTAATAATGTGTTACTTTTGTTTTAGCTAGAGACCTTCATACGTGAATATCTACTAAAGAAGCGAATACTAATATAAGAAAAATTAGATTTAAAAGTTTAAACCCTTATTATGTAACAGGGTTTATAGATGCAGCAGGAGAAGAATGTTTTTCTGTTTTATTTCTTCGTAGTAAAAATTCTAAATTGGGTTGAAATATACAAATAAAATTTCAACTAAAAGTAGATCTTAAAGATAGGGAATTATTAGAAAGAATCCAAGAGGCTTTCGGAACTGGTGTTATAATAAACGAAAAAAGTAGCTGTATATTAAAAATTACATCTGTATCCGAAATAATAAATACAATATTACCGCACTTTTATAAATATCCTTTATTGGCTAAAACGCGAGAAGAATTTGAACTATTTAAGAGAGTTGCTTTAATTATGCATAAGAAAGAACATCTCACGTTAAAAGGTTTCCAGGAAATCTTGAGAATTAAGGCTGGTATGCGTAATAGTTTAACGGGAGTATTAGCCGAAAATTTCCCTAATACTGTACCTATGGTAATTTCCAGTTCTAGTTTACCTTTATCTATGCCCGAACAATTTATTGATCCTAATTGAATTGCAGGTTTTACAGAAGGTAAGGGATCTTTTAGAATAGATGTTCAAGAGTCCCCTGTTCCAGTTAAATTAAATTTTCAAATTCTTCTTCACGAAAGCGATAAAGAACTTATAGCTTTAATTATTAAATACTTTAATTGTGGTACATCAAAAGTCGAAAGAAATATGGCATTCAATAAAATATTTACTGTAACTGATTTCGAAGACATATCCAATACTATTCTTACCTTTTTTCAAAAATATCCTTTACAGGGAATGAAAAGATTGGATTTAGATATATTTATAAAAGTAGCAGAGTTAATTAAAACTAAGGATGATAAAACTATCCATGGAGAATTAGATAAAATCTTAGATCGGAAATTAGACACGCCTAACTCAGATCTTGTTTTGAGTACACTTGTTCCTTTTTTAGTGTATTCAAACGCTGATACGGAAAAAGCTATTATAGTTAAAAATAACCTAGGTAAGTCTGGTGTATATTCTTGAGTGAATAAGGAATCCGGAGCTCGTTATGTAGGTAGTTCTATAGATTTAGGTAAAAGATTCGTTAATTATTATGATTTAAAACATTTAATGAAAAATAATATGTCCATATATAAAGCATTACTTAAGTATGGACATTCCAAATTCACTCTAGAAATATTAGAATATTGCGATCGTAATTGTGTTATAGAAAGAGAGCAGTATTATATGGATTTTTTTTAACCTAAGTATAATATACTAAAAGTAGCGGGTTCTCCTTTAGGTTATAAACACACAGCTGAAGCTCTAGAAAAATTAAGGTTATTAGGAATAGGGCGTAAGCATTCTGAAGAAACTAGATATAAACTCCGAGCAGCTAATATTGGTAACTCTATTTCAGATGAGATTAGATTAAAAATTAGTAATACTAAACTAAAAGCTAATTTCAAACATTCTGAAGGTGCTAAGTTAAAAATAGGGGAAGCATCATTAGCTCGTAACGGATGAGTTACATATGTAACTAACGTAAAAACAGGAAAAACTAAAAGTTATCTTTCTCGCCTTAAAGCTGCTATAGCGCTAAATATATCTCCTCTTACATATAAAAGATATATAGAATCTAAAAAACTTTATAAAAATACTTATAAAATTACTACTGCTGCTTCTTAAGAGTGTTTCACTTGTTACTACTTCGGTAAATAGACAAGTTTTAGAAAAAATACGTGAATTTATTCTAAGTTTATTAGACGAACACTCTTATATATTAGGTAGTACTACTAAACTAATAAATATTTCTGATAAAAGAGTAAAAAGTGATTTTAGACCTATTTCTATATTAGAAATCTACCAAATTGATTTTATTCATAATATATTAATTCCTTACTTAGACAGTGTTAAATTTAGAACTAAAAAATTTAAAGATTATTCAGATTTTAAAACAATAGCTTGTTTAATCTTAGAGGGTAAACATTTAACTGAAAAAGGTAAAAAGTTAACAATAAAACTGGGGGATTGTATGAATAATAATAGATTATCTACAAACTTAAATCCTCTCATATTGGATGAAATTGTTAAATCAGAATTAGATCTTTTAATTAAAGCAGAACCTTTAATACATATTGATTCTGAAGGTAGAGCAATGATAATTTCGGAAAAAAAATATATTAGATCTACTTACATTATAAAAGCTTATTTTTTAAACAGTTCTTTTAATTATTTTACTAATGGAATTTCATGTGCTAAATTTCTTCATGTAAGTAATAATACTATAACCGCTCATTTAAATGACGGTAAACCTATAAAAAATAAAGAAGGTTTAGTAGTCGCTAAATGCATAAAAAGAATAAAAGCTTACTCTTCTCTTAAATCAAATTTTTCTCATATTAAAAATTAGTTAAAGCAATCATCTTATTGTAAATTTTGTATTACTAACCTTATGAGTGCTATACCTTGAGTAGGACAAGATATTGTTGAGTCAAATCATTTTGCAGACCGTTGTATAACAGTTTATTCCTTATCTAGTCTATTGCCTACGATAGGTACTGTTAATACCAACGCATTAAAAAAAGGAAATAAAAATGTGAGATTGAATAAAGAAGAATATTTATCTATACCTCCTTCTTTTATTTCTTTTTTAGTAGGATTTATTGATGGAGACGGTTACATACAAATAACAAAAACAACTAAAGGATTTATAGCTATTAAACTTGTTATATCTATTCATTTGAAAGATATCTCAACTTTAGAGTATATACGTTCTATTCTTAATATAGGTAAAATTACTATATACAAAGATAATAGAAGTCCAACTTGTAAGTTAATTATTAACAGAACCGATCTACAAGAAGTTTTATTTCCATTGTTGTTACACCACAACATATTTTTTTTAACTGAAACAAGAAATAACCAATTCAATACTGCTATGGTAATACTAGAACAAGACATAAAGATGTTCGATAATATAGCAAATATAACTAACATACCTAAATTGTTTTATTTAGTAAATGCTGCAGATTATGCTAAATTAACTTTCTTTAAAAATTGAATAGTTGGTTTCACAATGGCAGAAGGATCCTTTTTTATAAAAAGTAATCATGACGGTTGTTTTCAATTGAAACAAAGAATACATACTAGTTTATTTGAATCATTTAAATTAGTATTTAATACAAAAAGGAAGATTGATATTGAAAATAACATGTATAATCAATTTTCTGTTTGTTCCAAAGCTGATATACAAACTGTCATAAATTTCTTTTCTTTTTCCGGGTTACATCCTTTAATAGGACTAAAAGGAATTTCTTATCTAAAATGATTAAACGATTTAAAAAGTAGTAACCGTTACGGTAATCTTAATTATCCTTCGAACAAATAAATATATTAAATCACATTTATATTTTCTTTATCTGTATATATGGGCTCCTTGTAGTGGTAACATTATAGAGGCAAATGGGGAGAATTGCAAGAACATCTATTAATAATAACCACCAGTTTATAGATTATTTGCAGCGAAGCTTGATTCGGTATAAGAGGTGGATCAAGAACGTTCAACGACTAATGAGTGAGTAATACCAACAATAAGCTCGACACGAGTACCCTACAACTAATAATATTTAGTTGAAGACATAGTCTAAACACCAACTATATATAAAATTGGTGAAAATAGGGATTAAATGCCCTATTGAAACGATTAATATTCGTTTATTCCGTCATTTGAGGTGGTTTAAACACAGTTGAACCATATTGCGGCGACGTAATATTAAAAATTTTGCTTAATGCTGGAAAATCCCCTAATTTAGGACTTGCATACGATTTATTCTTTATATTTATAATTATTTACGTGAAAATTGCAATTACACGGGGACAATCAGCCGGGGTGAGAAGTTTACATACTTCAGAGGCCTCTCAGAGACTACATGCAGAAGATCTCGTTACTAAAAATCTTAAATCTCTATTCTATTCTAACACTATCGTACCTTATTCTAACCAAAATGGTGAACAAGTAAGTAAATCATCATTGTCTTTATCATCAATATCTCCTTATTACGTTACAGGTATTTCTGACGCTGAATCTTCTTTCCACGTTTCTATAATAAAGAGTCAAATATCTAAATTAGGATTCAAAGTAAGAGCTGTATATACTATTCAATTGCATATAAAGGATATAGAGCTATTAAATAAACTAAAATCTTTTTTTGGTATAGGATCTATAACTATAAAAAAAGATAAGCAAGGAAATCCATTATCGGCTGTATTTTCTGTACAATCTTTAAAAGATCTTAGTAATGTAATTGTTCCTCATTTTGATAAATATCCTTTATTATCAAAAAAAAGAGCAGATTACTTATTATTTAAAAGTATAGTTAATTTAATGGTTGGTGGTTTTCATTTATCAGAGGAAGGTTTAAAAAAAATTATTAGTATAAAAGCTTCTATGAATAAAGGTATAAGTTCAGAACTGCAACAAGAATATCCTAATCTTATACCTGTGAAAAGACCAGATATTAATATTGATGATTTCCCTGTTAATATAGAATGATTAGTTGGCTTTGTTGAAGGTGAAGGTTCTTTTTTTTGTTTAATTAGAAAAAACTCTACTCATTTAATAGGATATCAAATTACTCTTACCTTTTCTTTAAATCAAGATATTAGGGATTTAGACCTAATGATAAAAATTCAAAAATTTCTAGGTTTTGGTATAGTAAGATGTGAACGTTCGGATACTATTGTTACGCTTACTGTTACTAAACGAAAAGATCTAGATATTCTGATTTCTTTATTTAAAAGTACTAATTTTTTAGGTTCTAAAGATCTAGATTTTAAAGACTTTATCGTAATTCAACAATTAGTTAACAATAATCATCACAAAACAGAGGAAGGTTTACAACAAATAAGAACGATTAAGGGGAATATGAATCTTAGAAGAATACATGAATAATTTACATCAAATAAGAAATAAATTTTTTAAAAACGTGAATGAAAATGATAATACATTCTTAGTATATGCTTATATAGTAGGTTTATTTGAAGGTGACGGTTTTTTTTCTATAACAAAAAAAGGTAAATATATTACATATGAACTAGGTATAGAACTTTCTATAAAAGACGTTCAATTGATTTATAAAATTAAAAAATTATTAGGTATAGGTGTAGTAAGCTTCAGAACAAGAAAAGAAAGTGAAATGGTATCTTTAAGAATTAGAAATAAAGACCATTTAAAAAATTTTATTATACCTATATTTGACAAATACCCTATGTTTTCTAATAAACAGTATGATTACTTAAGATTTAAAGACGCTCTATTATCAGGTATTATATATTCAGAAGATTTACCTGAATATACTAGAGATAGCAACCCTATAAATACAATAGAATCTATTACAGGTGCTTCTTATTTTTCTGCTTGATTAGTAGGGTTTATAGAGGGTGAGGGTTGTTTTAGTGTTTATAAGTTACACGATGATAAAGATTACTTAGTGGCTAGTTTCGATGTTTCTCAAAGAGACGGAGAAATTTTATTATCTGCTATTCCTCAGTATTTATCTTTTACTAATGCTATATATATAGACAAAACGAATTGTTCCAAATTAAAAGTTACAGGAGTAAGATGCATAGAAAATGTTATTAAATTTCTACAAAAAGCTCCTGTTAAATTATTGGGTAATAAGAAATTACAATATTTATTATGAATAAAACAATTGCGTAAAATAACTAGATATTCAGAAAAAATAAAAATACCTTCAAACTACTAAAAAGAGATCAAGATATAGTCCGATCAATGAAGAGATTCATTGAGTGTAACGATAGTTTGTTTCAAATGAAGTTACCAACATAAATGCTCTGTTAACAATGCAACATTAAATAGATTCTTCTCATTACATTTCGTTTTACCTTTAGATATAAGATAGAGGTAGTAAAATTTGCCTTAATGCTTGAAAGACAATTTATTGTTAATAAGCAGCAAAGAATAGTTAAAGTTTATCCCTTACGGACCACTTTATAATTATTATAGCTCAACGACTACACGGCAAAATAAAATTAATAATATTTTATATGATATAGTCTAAACATTATCGTGAGATAATGATATACCCGTTAAGGGTATATTTATATCTATAAATGTATCTTTTTTGATCTTTCCTATTCTAGCAACATGTATGTTAAACACTTATGAACATTGGATTAATAAAATAGAGTTAACTAAAACATCTTTTACTAGTAAAAAGGAAATAATACATCCTAATGTGGATGTTAGCTTTTTAAGCTTTTTAGTAGGTCTTATAGATGGAGATGGTTATATACAAGCTAGAAAAAAATCTAATGGTTACATAGAATTTAATTTAGTTATAACTTTCAATAACAGAGACCTTGCAACATTTGAATATATACTGGGTAAATTACACTTCGGGGTAATTGCAAAAATAGATTCTACTTTAAGTAAACTTGTTGTCTACAATTTTGAATTAAAATATATACTGGTACCTCTATTACTTAAAAACAATTTATTTTTCTTAACAGAAAATAGAATTAACCAGTACAACTTACTTTTATACACTTTAGATAACAATATAAAGAAGTGAGAACTATTACCAGATATTATACCTAATTATAGTCCATTAGTTTTTAATAACTCTTTGGATATCTTGCATAAAGTTTGATACTTTAAAGATTGATTTGTTGGGTTTGTGACTGCGGAAGGGTCATTCTTCGTTCAAACCAATAAGGAAATCTCTTTCAGTATTAGTCAAAAGGGAAATAGTACTTTAATGAAAGCTATTCATTTATTTTTTCACCCTAGTAGAGCTATTTATTATTCAAGTAAAAACGATGTATCTCTTTTTCGTGTATCGTCTACAAAAGATATACAGAAGATTATTAACTTTTTCTCTCTTGAGAATAATTATCCTTTAATAGGTTATAAAAAAGATAGTTATATTCTTTGATTAAATTCTTTAAAACAATCAGATAGATATAAAAACCTTAAATTCCCTCAAGACTAAAATATTCTTATTTTGTTTTTTGTTTCATATTAACAGCTAAAAAAATAAGAAGAGTTAAACTTTTATGCTCTACATATGGCATCTATGTACTTAGATGAATAGATATTTAAATATAAAGATACTCTATTTTTATAATTGTTTTTTTTATATTTAGATATTCTATATTTAGATACATTTATATTTTATAAACTAATTTGTTATCTTAGCTGCTTTAGCACTAATGCACTTAATCGTTTTACACGATACAGCTGGATCAGGAAATCCTTTAGGTGTATCAGGAAACTACGAAAGAATATCTTTTGCTCCCTATTTCATATTTAAAGATCTTATTACAATATTTGCATTTATATTTGTATTATCTTTATTTGTGTTCTTTATGCCTAATGTATTAGGAGATAGTGAAAACTATGTTGTGGCAAATCCTATGCAAACTCCTGCAGCTATCGTGCCAGAATGATATTAAAGAAGGTGTCATTTAAAAATCTCGCTAATTGCTGGAAAACCCTAAGTGTGGGTAACTAAAGTATAGTTATATTAAACTAGGACAATCAGCAGGAAACCAAAGGACGAATAAATATCCTAGTAGGATCCTCAGAGACTACACGCGAGACAATTTAAATTAAGAGAACTTATATTAAGTTTTAATTAAGTATACCATTTTTTTTTAAAAAAAAATTTGGTATATGATTTATTAATAAAAATATTCCAACAAAAAACAAAAGTTTAATTAATAATTTAAATTGAAGATATAGTCCTATCATAGAAGAAATTCTATATATTTAACAATGAAAATGATCTTAATTCTTTATTCTTTGTACCTAGTCCAATATTATTTGCTGCTCGTTCTACTAAAGGGATTGTACGTTTGTCCCCTAGCGAGAGAGCATTAGTTAAATTAGCGACGGAAGTCGAAGAAATATTGACAGGTATATTACTTGGTGATGGCCACATTTCTCGTAGATCATCTACTGCTAACTCTAGATTAGTATATGCACAGACAGCGGTTACACATAAAGAATACTTTTATCATGTATTTAAAATATTTTTACCTTTTTGTGTTAACGCTTATGTTCCTCAATCTAAGATAGTAAGAGATAATAGAACTAAAAAAACTTATAGTGCTATATCTTTCACGACAATGCAACTTCCTTGTTTTAATGTATATAAATATTGTTTTTATAATTTAAATGTGAAAATTGTACCTAATAACATATATGAATCGTTAACACCTAGAGGGTTAGCCTTCTTAATGTTTAACTTTACTTCGAAAATTAAGAGTAAAATAGAACAAGGAAGACCAATACCTTTAGGTAATGGGTCGTGGCGTCACCAAGGAAAATAAAGTAGGTATAAGGGTAATTTTGTTATTTTTAAGTTAAATAGATCTGGAGAGGAGGTATTTTTTATAAACTCCGGCTCCTCTGTCTAACAGCAGAATATTGTTGGATCTTCTTGAATATCTTAACTGTTTAACATTTATACCTGTTGCTTGTTATAATGATGTGCTCTCTAATAAAAAACAAATTATTTTAGAGAATGATGGTAAAACGGGAATTTATCGTTGAACTAGCTTAGATACAAATAAATCCTATATAGGTAGTAGTAAAGATTTAGGAAAGAGACTTAGAAATTATCTTAGTACTACTTTTATTTCCCATTCTTCTCGAAAGGCTATGATTCTCAATAAAGCCCTTTTAAAGTACGGATATTCAAAATTTAAATTAGAAATACTTGAATATTGTACTATCAAAGATCTTATTGAAAGAGAGCAATATTATATGGATAAATTTTTACCTGAGTATAATGTTCTAAAAATTGCTTATTCTTCTTTACATTATAAACATAGTAAGGAGTCCTTAGAGAAAGTACATAAAAATCTTGCAAACTTAAACCTAAGTAAATCTGTTAAGGTTAAGGTTACTAATAGAGTAACCAATACATCAGAAGAATATGATTCTATTAGAAAGGCTGCCCAAAGCCTTAATACTAGTAAAGACAATTTAAAACGATGTATTTTAGAATCTAAACTTTTAAAAGGTATATATAAGCTAGAATCTATATTAGCTGTATCTAACTATTCTTCCAATTATTTAGATCATCCGGCATCTGTGGAAATAGAAGTTACGGATTTAGAATTAAAAACTGTAACTAGGTATTCTTCTATTAGTGCAGCAGGAAGAGCTTTAGATATAAAGTCTCAATCGATTGGAATATATTTAAGGCGTAACCAAAAAAGCCCTTTTAAAGGTAGATATGTGTTTAAAAAAATTGTGTAACACATACTCTCCCTCCAAACAGGGTGATGGGTTACATATAAGCGTTTATGCTTTTAGTACTACAGATGTAGATATTACCCAAATAAACAGTACATTTTTATCTTCTTTGGTACTATGGTAATAAAATAGTCTTTTTTAAAATTCACTTAAATGAATTTGTAAGTTTAGATAATTTAGGTTCTATATATAATTATTTGTCGATTTTTCCTGTAGCAATATATTCCAGTGCAGAATCTGAAAAAGCAGTAGAAACTGCGATTAAAGATAATAAAAACAAAAGCGGTGTATATAGGTGAAAAACTTGGTAAATGGAAAATCCTATGTAGGGAGCAGTGTAAACTTATCTAGAAGATTTAAGAGCTATTACAACGTGAATCATCTAAGCTTAAGTTCAGCCAAAACTATGTTAATTTTAAAGCTTTATTGAAGTATGGGTATGGTAATTTTAGCTTGGAGATTTTAGAATATTGTGATAAATCTGTCCTTTTAGCTAGAGAACAATGTTTCTTAGATACTATACAACCCGCATATAATATATTAAAATTAGCTGGTTCTAATAAGGGATATAAACATAGCGATGAAACTAAAGTTAAATTAAGTCTTCTTAAGAAAGGATTTAAGCATACCGAAGATACTAAAGTTAAAATCAGTAAAAACTTAATCCACTCTGAGGAGGCCAAACAAAAGTTAAGAAGTTATAGACACAAAGAGGAAGCTATAGTTAAAATAAAAGCTGGTAGTATAGGTAGAAAATTAACTGCAGAAACTATCTTAAAGATTAGGAACAATCAACCAAAATCTTTAAAGGTTAAAGTTTTAAACATAGAAACAAATATAACTATGGAATTTTCTTCCGTATTCCAGGCAGCCGAATATTTGGGGGTTAGTCGTGTAACAATCCGTAATTATATAAAAAGCCAAAAATTATTTAAAAATGTATATAAATTATTCATTTAGGCAAAAAGTATCTAAGATAGAGATAAACTGTTTACAAGATAAATTTAATCTTAAAACATCCATACATTATAACAGGGATAGGAAACCTAGAATTTATATATTTAAAGAATAAATGGATACATTGATAAATTTAGTAAAACCTTACTTTATTAAAGAAATGTTATATAAACTAGGTATCTAACCCATTACTTTAATTTTC
Source organism: Alternaria sp. 'sect. Undifilum' (assembly GCA_024321975.1). Lineage (NCBI taxonomy): Eukaryota > Fungi > Ascomycota > Dothideomycetes > Pleosporales > Pleosporaceae > Alternaria > Alternaria sp. 'sect. Undifilum'. The sequence continues at coordinate 71,955 of JAJJZI010000012.1, forward strand.
TTGAATTAAGACGATTTCAGTAGTTAAAAACATGATCTTCTTCCTTTCTATGCCATATTAAGATCAATTCCTAACAAATTATTAGGAGTTATAGCAATGTTCGCTGCTATTCTTATATTACTACTATTACCTATTACAGATGTAAGTAGATCGAGAGGTATGCAATTTAGACCTTTAAGTAAAGCAGCTTTCTTTGTATTTGTTGCTAATTTCTTAATCTTAATGCAATTAGGGGCTAAACACGTTGAGTCTCCATTTATTGAATTTGGTCAAATAAGTACCGTTTTATACTTCTTCTACTTTACTTTTGTAATGTATGGTGTTACTGTTGTTGAAAATACTTTTGTGGATTTAAGACACAAAAAATAGTTTCGGGCGTCGTCTTACAAGACGACTGAAACCTGCAAAAATTTTATTTTTTGCTGGAAAAAACTTAACAGTTAAATAGAAAATAACGGTTAGACTACCGTTAACTTGTTATGAAAATGGTAAAATTTGTTATTTATAGTCCCTTATGGTGACCATCCCAAAAGGATAGTCCCTTATGGTGACCATCCCAAAAGGATAGTTACATTTTTATCCATAATAGTATAACAAATCCCAGTAGATAAAAGCTGTTCCCTTCTAGGGGTATTTATCTAGTGGAAAATTGCATTAGTAATTACGATTCCTAGAGCAATTACGGGGAGAAGATTAAACAGGTGTTTGTTAAAGCCCCATCAAAACAAAAAATTGAAAGCTTATACTAATAATCATTAATTAATAGTAAACGAGTTTATCTTCATGCACAATAATGATATGAATATATAACTTCATAAAAAGGTATTATGCTATAATAGTATTGTGCCATGTTATAAAATTTTATAACAAAATTCTTATTAGTTTAATGGCAGAACAAGATATTCCTAATATCCTAATCTAAGTTCAAGTCTTAGATAAGAATGATCAATTTTTAGAGCATACATTTTATATATGTATGTTTTTATCAAGAATTCATTACCTTACTATCCATACGGTGAATATTAAAAGTATAGCTGATACATTATCATTCTATACGAAATAGAGGTATTTATTCTTTTTGTTTTATAAATGTTATTATCATCTTTACTTTTAACTCCTATATTAGGTGTACTTGCAATATTAATTAATAGGGATAATGGAGTTTCATTAAGAAATATAAAATTCATAGCGTTAACTACATCTATCTTAAATTTCTTTATCTCATTAATAATCTTTATTTTATTTGATTTTAGTACAAATCAGTTTCAATTTGTACAAGAATATCATGAAATAAGTTATTTTGATTTTTATTTAGGTGTAGACGGTTTATCTATATATTTCATTCTATTAACTACAATAATTATTCCTATATCACTAGTATCGAATTGAAAATCAATAACAAAAGATGTAGAATCTTATGTTATTATAATACTGTTGTTAGAAACTTTATTATTAGCGGTTTTCTTAGTATTAGATATTTTACTCTTTTACATCTTTTTTGAATCTATTTTACCTCCTGTTTGAATATCTGGAAAATATTCTTGACGGGATTTATTGCCAAATTCCGGGGAACCCCTAAAGCTTAAGGTACCAAGCAATATCCGAAAGGATATAGGTGGCTGAAGTAATTTATCAGGTATGGTAACAAGCCTTAAGATGCGTGAAAACAAAATGGGCAATCGCGGATCTAAGTCAGTATTAGGAAATACTGTAAAAGAGCAACGAGTATATGGTAGTAGCATTGGAACTTTGCTAAGTTCACCTATGTTAAGATGTACTCTAATGGGTTTCAAAAGAAACTATCAAGTCAGAATTCCTTCTAATCAATTAAATAATCTAAGATCATATTCTACTGCTAATTCTATAGTAGCTAATTCTCAAATAGGTGGCTACTTACTAAAACCTTACTTTGTTACAGGTTTTACTGATGCAGAAGGAAGTTTTATAGTTAGAATTCGTAAAAACCCTAAAGCTAAAATAGGTTGAAGTGTAGAAACTAAATTTTCAATCTGTATTCATAAAAAAGACAGAATGGTTTTAGAACTAATTAAAGCTTTTTTTGGTGGAGTTGGTAGCATTACTTATGCAAGTAAAGACACTCTTCATTATCGAATAGCCTCTCTTCACGATTTAATTAATGTTGTATTGCCACATTTTGACAAATATCCTTTGAATACTCAAAAGAGAGCCGATTATATTTTATTCAAGGAAATTATATTATTGATGATTAATAAGGAACATTTAACTATTGAGGGTATCCAAAAGATTGTAAATTTTAGAGCTTCAATAAATTTAGGAGGTACAGAGATTTTAAAAGAAGCTTTCCCTAACACTGTTCCGGTTGAAAGACCTGTCATGGAGGATATAGCCATAGGTAATCCTTATTGATTCGCAGGGTTTGCTAGTGGTGAAGCTTGTTTTCAAGTTTACATTTATAAATCTAAAACAAACTTAGGAGAAGTCGTTCAATTAAAATTTGATTTAGCTCAACACTCTCGAGATTCTAAATTACTTACAAGTTTACAAAATTTATTAGGGTACGGTTCAGTTAGTAAACATTCTCAAAATGCCGTTGTGTTTCGTGCAACGAAATTCTCAGATTTCATGGAATATCTTATCCCTTTTTTTGATAAATATGAAATTATAGGTGTAAAATCTGAGGATTACCAAGATTTTAAAAAAGTTGCCCTATTGATGGAAAAGAAGGCTCAGTTAACAATTGAAGGGTTAGAGGATATTCGTAGAATTAAAGCTAAAATGAACAGAGGTCGGACTCAGTTCGATGAAGAGGAGGGTTACTTTACGAAGTAGACGCATCTTAAATTATTTATTTATATGTATGATAAATCTGATCACCATGTTATTTATATTGATAGGTATATTTGGATCAGATAACAGAGTAAAGGCTAGTTTTTACTTATTCTTATACACATTGACAACAGAAATATCTAACTTATATTCTCAGTGTAAAAGAGCCAAATTCCGGAAAAGCCCTAAAGCTTTAGTAACAAAGGTAAAAAAGGAAACTTTATTACTGCCCCCATTAATTCCTGGGGGTATGGTAACATCACTAAAGATCTCAGCAATGAAATGGGTGATCGCGGATCTAAACCAGATAAGGCTTGCTTTATCTGTAAAAGAGCAACGAGTAGATGGTTCTTCAAAGTCTAGAAATTTAGATTTTGTAAGGTGTACTCTAGTCGCTGGGAAACCAGTTTTAGGAAAAAAAATCCCTTTCCATCCTAATAACTGCAAAGTTGTAAAAGGGCTTTTATCAACAAAAGCTTTTATACATACAACTAAATCTATGGGAGATAATCTCACTTTAAGTAAACAAGTAAACAATTTATTTGGAGAACAAAACTCTATAAAATTAAACCCTTGATTTATAACGGGGTTTGTAGATGCAGAAGGATGTTTTGCAATAGGATTATTCGTTAGTAGTAAGTACAGGATGGGTTATCAAACTCAAGCAATATTCAAAATTACTTTACATAAAAAGGATTTCAATTTATTATCTCAGGTTAAAGATTATTTTGGTGTAGGAACTATTACGAAACATGGTAACACTACTATAGAATATAGAGTAAAATCTTTAAAAGATTTAGATGTAATTTTAGCTCATTTTGAAAAATATCCACTCATTAGTCAAAAATGGTCTGATTGCGAACTTTTCAAGTTAGCCATTTCATTACTTAAAAATAAAGAACATTTGACTGAAAAAGGGTTTAATCAAATACTTGCAATTAAGTCTTCTATGAATAAAGGTTTATCTGAGGAATTACAACTAGTTTTCCCTCAAATTACTCCGGTAAATAGACCTTTACTTCTAGATAAAGATGTTAAAGATCCATATTGATTAACAGGCTTTACTAGTGGTGAAGGATGTTTTTTTGTTTACATACGTAATAGTTCTACAACTAAACTAGGTAAATCTATAAGTCTGAAATTTCATATTGCTCAACACAGTAGAGACACAGAACTTATGAAAAAATTTATTGCTATCTTTGATTGCGGTAGAATTGAATTAAGTTTAGCTAGATCAGAGGTGTATTTTGTAGTGACAAAGTTACAGGATATTGCTGATAAAGTAATACCATTTTTTGACAAATCTCCTATTAAAGGTGTTAAAGCCTCAGATTATGCAGATTTTAAAAAAGTGGCTGCGTTAATAACCAAAAAAGATCACTTAACTGAAAAAGGTATAAATAAAATTAAGCTAATAAAATCTAATATGAATTTTCAAAGAGATTCTTTTTAACAAATCACTACTACTAAACGTTATATTTTTCATTATATCACACAAGGATGGATTAAACCGTCTAGTACGGTGTGGATTGAAGTAACCCTAAATTAAAGATAACACTAAAGTCCTTATTTATTCTTTTTTTGGCAAAAAAATTAAAATAGGTCGGATAGTGTACGTGTTAGGTTCTTTATTTTTACTACTATCTATATTAGCAATGTCATCTATTATGAGTACTACCGATTTTGATACTCTTTTTAAAGGAAATTTCATTTATTTAACACAACTTTTCTTATTTTATGGTATTTTTATAGCTTTTGCTGTAAAAACTCCTACAATTTTCCTAAATACATGACTTTTAAAGGCTCACGTTGAATCACCTTTAGGAGGAAGTATAATTTTAGCAGCAATTGTTCTTAAATTAAGTTTATATGGTATACTTAGACTAATTTTACCTGTTTTACCTAAAGCTTATATGGAATATACTTATATAATTTTCCTAATTGGTGTTATTACTATAGTATACGCTAGTCTTAGTACATTAAGAACAATAGATATTAAAGAACTTATTGCATACAGTTCTGTTTCTCATGCTGCAGTTTATCTTCTAGGTGTGTTCAGTAACAGTATACAAGGTATTGAAGGTGCTATTAATTTAGGGTTGGCTCATGGACTAGTTTCACCAGGTCTATTTATATGTGCAGGAGGTGTATTATATGATAGATCTTCTACAAGAGTAATCTCTTTCTACAGAGGAGTTACTCAAGTAATGCCATTATTTGCTATATTATTCTTTATACTATGTCTTGCTAACTGTGGAGCTCCTTTATCTTTAAATTTCATAGGAGAATTTTTATCATTATATGGGGTATTTGAAAGATCATCTTTATTTGGTGTTTTTGCAAGTTCTTCAATAATTTTCTCTGCAGCATACACTATATATATGTATCAAAGAATAGCTTTTGGTGGAGCCTATTCAAGAATGTTTACCTTTAGTATACCGGATTTAACTAAAAGAGAATTTACTATCTTATTAATATTAGTTATACCTACTGTTTTATTTGGTATATATCCTGCACCAATATTAGACGCTATCCATTATTCAGTTTCAACGTTAATTTACCTTTTTGATGGTAACATAGTTACATGTGATGCGCCTAACGGTTGAGCAAATTACTTCCCACAAAATAATGCAAATTACTTTCACACAGTTTTTGCATTATTATTTTGATTTGTAGTTGCCGCTATGACTATTAAATATCGTAGTTATATAAAAGAGTTTTATAATACAAAAGGTATACTTATTTTGTTTATTATATGATCTAACTTATCTCTACCGTATATCTTTATTATATTATATGGAATAAATCTATTATATGCTTTAACTTGTACAATTGAACATATTATATATGAACTTGCAACATATTATGATACAAAACAATGTCTTATTTCAATGGGAGCTGATTTTCATCCTATAGCAGGAGATTCTCTTTCAGCTAAAGACCATGTATTCTTAAGTTCTAACAATAATCCTGGTTCAAATACAGGTGATACAGGCGGGGAGGGGTCAAAACCCAGTATATTTACAAATCCACATTATATTAGACCTACTTCACCTGTGCAAGTACCAGTTCCTGTAGAAGGACAAGGTAATAATCCCACTTTATTCACTACAGCTAAACCTGGACAGGAACATACTCCCTATAATACTTTTAACATAAGCGATGGTAATGTTAATAGTTGTGAATACAAAGAAGGAGCTAACCATGGTTGAAATCCTAGAGATAAAGATTATTTAAATAGCAATAATAATGGTACTTGTTATAATTGTAAAACTGATATAAGTCAAAGATACCATCTTTGTAACTCATGTGGTAGACGTATTTGTGCTGGATGCGATCATTCTTTTTATAATCATGCTTCAAATACCTTCTCTGATCATATAGCTAGATCTAGATGTCGTCGTTACAATTAGTGTAATTTACACCGCAACTAAAACAATTGTCTTTTTACAATTAACTTGTTATGAAATATGAGCTGTTTACCATTTATGGTACATTTTAGAAAATAGTATAACAAATCCCAGTAGACAAGTATTTTTATCTACTGGAAAATTGCATTTGTAGATTTATAGTTACACAGCAATTAACGGGGAGATGAATAATATGTTATTAAAGCCCCAATAAAAAAAAAGTTAACTTACAAAATACAATAGTAGAGTATTTTACATTTATGTATAATAGATGAACAATACGATATTTTAGAACACATACATTAATTTATATTTTTATACAATGAATTTATCACTAATTTTATTTACAATTGGAATTTTGGGTTTTGTTTTAAACAGAAAAAACATAATATTAATGCTTATTTCAATAGAAATAATGCTATTAGCTATTACATTTCTAGTATTGGTTAGTTCACTTAGCTTTGATGATATATTAGGTCAAACGTATGCTATTTATATTATTGCCATAGCCGGAGCAGAGTCTGCGATTGGTTTAGGTATTTTAGTAGCTTTTTATAGATTTATCTCTTTTAAATCAATCCATCTATCCTTTAGTCAACGTAAATCACCCATTAAAGCTCTTAATATCATTCCAAGTGGAATAAGAAATTATTCTACATCTAAACCCCTTAACTGTAAAAATTCTTTAGATCCATTATTTATAACTGGAATTTTTGATGCTGAAAGTTCCTTTCTAATTGCAATGCTAAAGAATTCTAGATATAAAACTGGATGAAATGTGCAGGCCAGAATTCAACTAAAGATGCATGAAAAAGATAGATCTTTAGTATTGAAAATACAGGAATATTTCGGAGGTATAGGACTTGTATCCAAACCCAATAATAATTCTACAGTGGAATTTAGGGTTCACTCTATTAAGGATATAACTAATGTAATTATACCGCACTTTGATAATTATCCCTTATTAACGGTTTGGACCCCCCTCTCTCTAAGAGAGAGGGGGGGGCTAAAAAATATTCCGATTATATGCTTTTTAAAAATGTTATTAACTTAATGTTAGAAAAACAGCATACTAATCTAGAGGGAATACAAAAAATAATTAATACAAGGGCATCTATGAATTGAGGTTTATCTGATCAATTAAAAAAGGCTTTTCCTGATACTATTCCTGTTATAAGAGAAGAAAGAGTAAATAACTATAATACACTTGTGCATTCTAAACCGTGAATAGCTGGATTTTCAACAGGAGAATCTAATTTTTTTATTGCTATTAATAAATCTAAGACAACAGACAATATATATGCTTCATTACGTTTTTCTATTGCTCAAGATTTAAGAGATGTAGATTTATTAGAGAGTTTTGTAGACTTCTTTAAATGCGGATATGTAGCTAGATATGAAAAGCGTTCAATAGCTGAGTTTGTAGTTACAAGAATTGATGATATAATTAACCATGTAATACCTTTTTTTGTAGAATATAGTATTGCAGGATCAAAGTACTCACATTATTGTTCTTTTAAAATAGCTGCTTTTATGGTTAAAAACAAAGAACATTTAAAAGAAGATGGTCTGAAAGAAATCTTGTTATTAAAAAACAAAATGGGGATTACTACTAAAAATAATCATGGAGATGATTAGGGGTTTGAGAGAAAATAGGTCAAAAAAGGTAGAGCAAACCTCTATCTAGTCTCATTAAGGCGAAACCTTAAAAATGCGGGAAAATCTTAAAGACAAATCTACCAAATAAATATAGTAATATGATTAATGGAACAGGTAATGACTCGTTGTAAGGTAAAAACGGTTTGTATGAAGAAATGAAATAGATAATCCGCAGCTAAACATCAGTATAGAAATATTGGTGAACAGTTCATCGACTAAATGGAGGTTGGTTTATAATTATATAATTATATAATTATTTGCTTAAGATATAGTCAGGCATAATAGAAAAATTATGGTAATATCCTATCCTTCCTAAGGGAATACAATTCCTATGGAAAAAGGGAGAAAACGAAGAGGAAGTATTAGTATTGAATTTAAATAATGTATCTAGCTATAATTATCTTACCACTATTAGGATCAATAGCTTCTGGTTTTTTTGGTAGAAAAATCGGAGTATCAGGAGCACAAATAATTACATGTACAGCTGTTGTAACTACAACAATATTAGCTGTTTTAGCTTTCTTTGAAGTTGGGTTAAATAATATACCTGTATCCATAGAGGTATTCAGATGAATTGATTCTGAATCATTAAATGTATCCTGAGGATTTCATTTTGATTCACTAACAGTTTGCTACGTGGCTATCTTAACAGAGATAGAAGCTGTGTTGGTTTGAATCCAACTGTATAAGAATATGTTTATTCTTTGAATAAGCAGGAGGTCATATAAGACTAAAAATAACCCTGCCTATCTTCCCTGTCCATCTAATTCATATGGACTAAAAGGATTTAGATGTAAATACCCCTTTACGAGCACTTTCCCTAACCGTAAAAAAATTAATTATTCAACTATTAATAACATAAAGCAAACCGAAGAGGAGAAAGGTGGTGACATTAACCCTGAATTCCTGCAATGGTTTGTAGGATTCACAGACGCTGAAGGAAGTTTTTCGATTAATAGTCATTTTAAAAAAGATAAATTTACTATTTCTAGTTTTTCATTCATGTTTAAAATAGGATTACATAAAGATGACGAAAAGGTTTTAAGAGATATTAAAGACAGATTAAGAATCGGAGGAGTTCGTATTTATAAAGATGAATGTATATTTAGTGTTACAGATAAAAAAGGGATTGCTTTATTAATAGATATTTTCGATAAATATAATTTAAATACTTCCAAATATCTAGATTATTTAGATTTTAAGAAAGCTTTCCATTTTTACTCGAATAGAGATGAAGATTTAAACCCTTATATGATAAAAGATACAATTTTACAATTTAAAAATAACATGAATACTAGTCGTATAAATTTTGATAGACCAAATGATTCTGAAATCGTAATAACTGAAAGTTGACTGCTAGGGTTCGTTGAAGGAGATGGGTCTTTTTTTTTAAAAAGAGATAGTTTAACTCCTGTATTTGCCATTGAAGTCTCCGGAGTACAACTACCGGTATTTGTGAAAATAAAGGAATTCTTAGAAAATTCTCTAGGTTTTGATTCATATTCCTTCTATAAACTAAAAAACTCCTCAACCATAGCAGTAGCTGAAGTAAAGGCTAGAAATACTAATAGCAAAAGTAGCGTAACACTTATTATAAAAAACATTAATGTTTTAAATAATTATTTGATACCTTTTTTTGCGGATATGGTGTTTTTAACTAAGAAAGGTATAGATTTTAAGGATTTTAAAATTATTTGTAAAGCTATACACGATGGGGCACACAGAAAAGAAGATATAAGAGCTTTAATATTAAAATTATCTAATACTATGAATAATGTTAGATTGTCAACTTATAAAGGTATAGCAGTAGCTTTAACTCGAGAGGAAATAGAAAAACTGTTAAATGCAGGATCTACAGTTGAACGTCTTTTAGATGGAAGAGTTATAGATCGTGACACTAAAAAAGTACTACCAAAACAAGTTTCTTGTGTATATGAAATATGTGAAAAAGATGGTGGGATTTTATTGGCGAATTCTTTAACCGAAGCTGCTGCAATTGTAGGATTATACCCTGACACTCTAAGTAAATATTTAGATAGTGAACATTTAAAAGGGGAGTTCATAGAAATTAAAAATCATAAAATTAAAAGAGTATGTGTTTTTTCTTAGATGTATTCCTAACTTCTTAATCTACCCCTTTTGTAATTATTTATCTTTTGTTATTATTTATCTTTATTTTTTCTTTTTAGTCGCCTCAGAATACTATAACTAGCTGTCAATTAAAGTTGCATATTTAATGAGAGACGGTGGACTATTGTAAGAATATACACAAATATACATCTAGCATCCTTTATAATGGGGATAAGGGATAAACATACAGCCGTTCTATGAACATAATGGCTGTCTACCTATCATAGTTGAACTAATATAATGATATATTTTTTATATTAACGAAGGAATATGAATAGCCGTGTAACTAAGTTAGTAAGGCTAGGTAGAATTAATAGGAATTGGGCAAGATTATTATCAAACAATTCTATACTTATATAAATGAGTGAAAACGGTTAATAAGGATATACTTAAAGACCGTCGGCAGTAATAAATGTCGCTACAGACTGGTTCACTGGGGTTAGGCTGAAATGTCTGTCCGAATGTACAGTCGGGCCTTAGAACGAGTGCGAGATCGTAGGGAGGAAATATTTATCATAAAAAACACTACGCACAGTGGATAGCCTTACCACAAAGGTAATAAACTCCTAAGTAGCAAAAATACTCTTAATGTCTATTCCTCTGTATAGAGGTGACATTAAGGCCAGGTTAACTAAGGTTGTTCTATGCTTATTCCTGTTTTAATAGTTTCTTCTTTAGTACATATCTATTCTATAGGTTATATGAGTGAGGATCCTCACAATCAAAGGTTCTTTAGCTATTTAAGCTTGTTCACATTTATGATGGTTATATTAGTTACAGCAAATAACTATTTATTAATGTTTGTAGGTTGAGAGGGTAGCCAAATAATATGCCCTAAATGGTTAATTGAATCAGACAATAGTATTTTAAATTTTATGCTTTTTATACATACTTGCAATCAAAAAAGATATTTCTTTTCAAAAAAGTTAAATTCTTCTCAACGAATAGGCCCGCATAATATAAATGTAATATCTTTAATCGTAGGATCTTTATTAAACAATTCATACATTGAAAAAAGAGGATACGGCATTAGAATTATATTTATAAAACATAATGATAATGTGGAATATTTAATGTGATTTCATTCAGTGTTACTTAATGCTGGGTATTGTAACAAAGAAAAGCCTAAATTATATAAGTTTATAGGTAAACATAATAAAGTGTTTTTTATTTATAGTTTCAAAAGTTATAGCTTTTCTAGCTTTAATTGATTATATGATATGTTTTATAGAGATAACGTGAAAATTATACCACATAATTTAGATGAGTATCTTACACCCTTAGCTTTGTCTACTCTATTCCTATCACCTGAAAGACCAAAAGAAAGGGGAGTAAAGCTACCTAAATCATGTGTTTTAGTAGAAGATCTCAAGTATCTATCACTCGTTTTGAAAAAAAAATATAACATAAAGACAATTATTAATGATAGTAACCTTAATGACTGTAAGTATTCTAGTATTTCATTACACATTAAGAATAGTTCTGTTTCTACTTTTTCTAAAATAATAAAGCCACATTTGTTACATTCACAATACCACTTATTAAACAGGGCTATTCTAAAATTAACTTTTCCTGGTAGTAATGGTATTCATAATCATTCTTATATTCCTAAAAGAGATTTTTCAAGTAAGAAAGATCTTTCCGATATAAAATATACCCTTAACTATAAAAAAGAGTATGTCTTGAGCTTAGAGCAAAAAGAAGCTCTATTTCCTCCACGCAATGAAAATTTACTTAACCCCTTTTTTTATCAGGTTTCTGTGATGCTGAAGGTTGCTTTACTATTAGTGTCATTAAAAACAACTCGAATTTAGGATGGACGGTTAAACAAAGGTCTTTTCAAATTAAATTGCATGAGAAAGATTTAGATTTATTAAAAAAAATTCAAAGTTATTTTGGTGTGGGTTATTTAAGTAAATCTGCATCCAATATGATTCAATATCGTGTTCAAGCCGTTAAAGATTTAAAAGTTATTTTCCAGCATTTCGATAAATATCCGCTAATTTCACAAAAACAAGGTGATTATCTTTTATTTAAAAATGTTCTTGATTTAATGGAGAATAAAGAACATCTTACAATGGAAGGATTACGGAAAATTTTAGCTGTTAAAGCTTCAATGAATAATGGTCTATCGGATGTGTTGAAAGTCGCCTTTCCGGGAATTGTTCCAGTAAACCGAGATAAAATACCAATATCAGTTTCTTCTATTAACCCTTATTGATTAGCCGGATTTGTGGAAGGAGAAGGTTGTTTTTTAGTTAGCATCAAAGCTTCTAAAACGACCTCTTTGAAGAAGGCTGTACAATTATGTCAACATAAACGTGATGAACAATTATTGATAAATATAGTCGATTTCTTAGGTTTCGGGCGTATTTATAAAGTTAATGAGGCGGGTATTGAAATCTTAGTTACCAAGTTTACGGATATAATTAATCTTCTTGCACTATTTAAAGAGTATCCTTTACAAGGAGCTAAATCCAAAGATTGGTTGGATTTTTGCAGAATAGTTGAATTGATGCAGAATAAGGCTCATTTAAGTGCATCTGGTTTAGATCAAATATGTAAAATAAAAGCTGGCATGAATACAGGTAGAGAATTACTTTAATAAATTTTCCCTCTTTCTATTTGCTTATAGTAAGACAATATTTAGTTGGGCGGGAAAGGTAACTAATCTTGTTTATTGTTGGTATCGGTATAATTTTAGGAGACGGATTCTTAGATAGAGTTAAACCTAATCATAATACAAGATTACGTATAGAGCAATCATATCCTGAAAAGGAGAAATATTTAAGAAGTTTATATGAATTACTTGAACCCATTACTACTATGAGTCCTACAATTTTAACAAGGAAAGATAAACGTAGCAGTATTACGACTCAATCTCTTTATTTTAGGACTTTAGCTATGCCTTGTTTAAATGATTATTATGATTTATTTTACAAGGAAAGAGTTAAAGTTATACCTAGAAACTTGAGTACATTATTAACAGCTAGAGGGTTAGCTTACTGAATAATGGATGATGGGGTAAATCAGTATATAACCAAACTATATTGCACACTAGATCTTTTATGCTCGAAGATGTTAAATATCTTCAATCTGTTTTATCTGAAAACTTTGGTTTAGTTACCAGATTAGAAGAAAAGAAAAAAGATAAGTGAGTTATATACATCCCTGTTAGACAAGCGAGTAAACTTAAAGATATTGTAGGGCCTTATATGCACGATAGTATGTTATATAAGATATAAAAATAAATATTTATTTATGATAATTTTCCATAGTTAGTTATATTATATTTAGAAAATCAAAATAGTTTCATAAAACATGAAACCTGTATTATACAGGATAATAAATAGATTAAAATTCTTATGATCAAAATTGGAATTTTAATATATAACTAGCTACATCATTGAAAACGATCAAAGAAATTTTAAATAAATTTAAAAGATCGTCGGTTATATTTTGGATCGCGATCGACTAGTACAATGATGGGTGCCTGAAATGGTGCTTAATGCATAGTCAGAATCTTTATATGTATAATATACTAGGGCTTTAAGTAAATCCTAATAGGTTTTAAAGTACAGGAGTTAATTAATTGATTATTTAGATATCAATATACGTAACTTAAGATTTGGTTGGGGTTTGTTCATATCTTTTAGTATGTTTTTGATTTACTAGAATAGCAGCAAATCAAAGTTCTCTTTCAGCATTTTTAACAAATCGTGTTGGTGATTGTTTCTTAACTGTTGGTATGTTTGCGATTCTTTGAGGTTTTGGTAAAGAAGAAAACGTGAAAGTTTCTAAATGTGGGGGTAACTATGCTTACCCTATTAAAAATAATAAATATATCTCTTACCATCAAAATAAAAAATATTCTACAAGTCAAATAAAAATAAATTCTTATTTTGCTTCTTACTTAGCTGGATTAATAGAGGGAGATGGGTACATTGGTGTTAAGGACCCTAACTCTAACACTAAAGTTGTTTCTCGGCCAAAAATTATTATTGCTTTTAACATTAATGATAGACCTCTAGCTGAAAAATTATGTTCTGAATTAAAAGTAGGTAAAATTATTGATCGAGAAAAGGCAGGTCATGTGTTATTGCAAATTTTGGCTAAGGAAGAGGTTTTAAAGATAATTTATCTAATTAACGGACATATGCGTACACCTAAAATAGAAGCTTTACATAGAGCTATTCATTGAATAAATAAACAAGATAATACTGATATACCTTGTCTAGGTTTAGATTTATCCCCTTTAGACAGTAATAGTTGATTGGCTGGGTTTACTGACGCTGACGGTAATTTTAGTATAACAGTATATGATAGAAAGAAAAATGGAGTATTTTTGAGAACAAGAGTTCAAACTTTTTTTCGTATTGAAGTGAAACAAAATTACTCTAGAGAAGTTACTAAAAATCAAGGAGGAAGTAGTTATTTTAACATTTTAACTGAAATAGCTGCTTTTTTTACTGTTAATCTTTACACTAGAACTCGAAAACAAGAGGATAAAATATGCTATGCTTTTATGGCGGTGGCTCATAACTCTAGAAGTCATGAAATCGTTCGTAAATATTTTGATCGTTTTCCTTTATATTCTTCTAAGTATTTAGCATATAAAGACTGATGTCTTGTCCAAGACCTTAATAGAGGAAATTTAACTAAAGAGAAGTTAGATAAGATAAAAATTATAAAAAATAATTTTAATAGTAAGAGAAAATTATATAATTTTTCACATTTAGATTGTTTGCATTTTAAATAATTGCCGTGGTTGGTAGTAATACCATCCTTATTATATAACTGTATCGCTGGAAACCCCTAAAGTCATTTTATAGGATATTGTGGAAACATCTTTTTGGATATGTACACAGACCATAAACATTAAAATGAATAGATCTTATTTAAATAAGTGAAAATGGACAATCAGCAGGAAACATTAAATATATCTAAAATATATTGAGGATCCTCAGAGACTGCGCGTTATACACCCTAAAGATAAACAAGATAGGGTGAAGATACAGTCCAAATTATAGTTGAAAGGCTATAAGTAATTTGAATTTAGATTATGCAACTGTATTCTCATTAGCTCCTTACATGAATGAAAATGTTGTTACTATTGTAGGTATATGTTTATTAATTGGAGCTATGGCTAAAAGTTCTCAAGTAGGTCGAATGAAGGCCCTTAAAAAACCAAGATGAGATTCAGGTTTTTTACGCACTTTGATATATGCTGGAAAAGTTTCAAATGCTTTAGAGTCCGCAATAGGCTTATTAATAGAAAATAGCCCGGAAAAATCTCAAAGACAAGGAACCAATCAGCAGGGAATAAATAAATTTAATCCATCATTTTTAGAATGATTTATAGGATTTTCCGAAGGAGATGGTTCATTTTTAATTAGCAGTGGTAAAACGATATTTTCTATTCATTTACATAAAATAGATTTACCTCTACTTTATATTATAAAAACTGAATTAAATATGGGTAATGTATATGAAAGTAAAGATAGTGCTATTTTCATAGTAAAAGCTAAACAAGATATACTTACTTTAATAGAAATATTTAATGGTAATATTTTTCTTAAAAAAAAACAAGTTCAGTTCGAAAGGTGGGTTTATAATTATAATCTTAAAAATAAATTAAGCATTGAAATGAAAGATTTTCATTTTCAACCTTCTTTAATGAATGCCTGACTGGCTGGATTTATTGACGCAGAAGGTAGTTTTATGGTTTCAGTGTCTAAAACTAAGATCATTCAAAGATTTGTATTAGCACAGAAAGATGCTGAGTCAGAGTTTATTTTTATAAGTAAATTAATTAACGGTTATACTGAAAAGTTAAAAGGACACGATAGAATTGTTATAAATTATTTAAAATTAGACCTTCTTATTGAGTATTTAACTATCTTCGAACTAAGGACTGCAAAGGCTCAATCTTTTGCAAAGTGAATGGAAATATATAATGGCCGGAAAAATAAACCATCTTTAGAAATAACTGACTATAATGAAATAAAAAAGAAAGCAAGCTTTATAAATTTATTGAGTCCACATCATAAAAGAATATAATTAAATTTACTCTTTATGTATAATTATAATATTATATGATTGCCTAATATGCTTAGTACAGCAATAGGGTTCAGCTTTAAATTTGTAAAATTAAATTTATTTAAATAACCCTCAGAGACTGAGTTTTTACTCCTGGATAACAAACAACTTTTAGAGTCGGTTGTTTTTATTACCCTTAACGGTAATTTAGTTTATTTAGACACTCAAAGTAAATAGTCAATTTATATTTGCTATTTAAAGATATAGTCCAATTTTTATTGCTTCACGTATGACTACCTATGGCGATGGAGGGTTTGAATAGGGCCTTCCTTAAACTTCACTATATGCGGGAACATCCCGTTTTTATATTCTGGTCCACTGTTTACTTTGTAAGCTTCGGAAAAATCCAGAATGAGGGACAATCCGCAGGAAACCACATGAATAACTTGGGCTCTTCAGAGACTACACGTGAAGCAATTACACTAGATGATAAAAAAATTTTTGAATGATGGTTAATAGGATTTGCTGAAGGAGATGGAGGATTTAGTATAGACAAAAGAGGTTATTTAGTGTTTAAAGTAACACAATCTAGCGTAGATGCACAAGTACTATTCTACATTAAAAAAGAATTAGGCTTTGGATCCGTAACAGTACAAAGCAAGTTAAACCAAACTCATCAGTATAGAGTTAGAGATAAAGATAATCTTTTAAAAATAATAAAGATATTCAATGGTAACTTAATTACTAAAAATAAAAAATCTCAGTTTAAATCATGATTAGAAGCTTTTAATTTAAAATATAAAACGAATATTATACATATAGAATCAAATGAAAAAGTAAATCTATGTAATGCATGATTATCTGGATTTACAGATGCAGAAGGATGTTTCACTAGTTCTGCCTATTTAAGTAAAACAGGTAAACATATAGTTACTGTAAGATACGTAATCTCTCAAAAAGATGATGTGGAATTTAGTAAACTCCTTGCTAACCTAATAGATGGTTATGTAACACATGTAAAAAGCTATGATGGTTATAATACTGTAGTTAATTTGGGTAAACTTAATAAAATATTAAATTATCTACACAATTATCCTCTTAAAACTAAAAAACATGTTTCATACTTGAGATGGTTAAAAGTATATCATCTGGTTAAAGATAAAAAACATTTAACTGAATCAGGTATAGAAATCATAAAAGATAAAATTAAATTCATAAACAAATAATGTAATTGATGATATAGTCCGAACAATAACGTGAGTTGTTGAGTATTTGTGCCGTATTAGTGTAGACATTGATCTACATATAGCATAAATCAACCAATTTGCCTACACCGGTGAGTGCACTAATACACGCTGCCACAATGGTTACTGCGGGAGTTTATCTATTAATGCGTTCATCTCCTTTAATAGAATATAGTTCAACAGTGCTAATGTTATGTTTATGATTAGGTGCAATTACAACTGTATTTAGTTCTTTAATAGGTTTATTCCAACAAGATATTAAAAAAGTTATTGCTTATTCTACAATGAGCCAGCTTGGGATGATGGTTATAGCTGTAGGTTTATCTTCTTATAATATAGCTTTATTTCATTTGGTGAACCATGCGTCGAATTTATAGGGCGCATGTAAAATTTGACTATATGCTGGGATACCTCTAAAGTTTTATCTAGTTATATGGCAAGCTAGTACTAAAATTTAGAGACAATCAGCAGGGAAGATATGTATAATATAAATACATAAACCCTCAACGACCATACGTCAAAAATATTAGACGTAGTTTTATTAATAACAGCTATTAAGTGCTTCCCTTAAATACAGGTAGCCTCGTAGATAATCACGTTTTTTTATGATGATTCTATATTATGATATGGTCTAAACAACATAGTGATATGTTGCAAGTAATTATAATATATTTCCTTAGCGCTATAAATAAAGCAGTGCTTTGCTGCTTTAATCAATTACTAGGTGGATCTTTCTGTCCTTATTTTTACTACTAGCTACTGGATAGGTTCCTTTTGGAATCATAATCCGGTAAAGGGAAATAAGTAATAGATAGCCATGGCGAAGGTAATATTTTATAGTTAAAATTAAATTAACGCCTATATTGTCTGCAACTTTACATTTGTTGCTGGAGGTTTATTAAAAATTTTATGTCTTTATAGTCTATTTGAGTTTATAGATTATGATTTATTTAATTTAAGTTCAAGTTCATTATTCATTACACCTATTATTAATACCATTGGAGATAAAGGGGAAAAGGGTAAAAAACATAGTATTAATTCTAAAATCCATTCTTCTTTTTATACAATACTAAATGACAAGTCTAGAGGTGGCGTGTTATTAAGTAATGTTATATATCAGATACATGATCAAAATAAATTAAATTTACCTTTGTTCTTAACATCAAAAGGTATAAAAGCTTCACATGATTTAATTAATATGATGAATCTTTTACCTGAAAATAATAATTCTGGTTTTAAAGGAGATAACTTATTATTTGAGTTTTTAAGTAACAATTTTAATAAATTATTTAGATTCAATATGCAGTTAAGTTTAAAAACAATAAAACCTAATATTATTTATGATTTACCCCTTGGATCTCAAAAAGTAATAGATGGAGATTGTTCAGGTGTTTACTGTTTTGTGCACAAAAAAACTGGTAAATATGGAATAGGTTCTGCCATATCTTTACGAAATCGTCTTAATGACCATATGAACAGTTTTTATGGTAATCGATTAAGATCTCATTTGCATGATTGAGTAATGGCCAACGGAAATGTTTCATCTATTAAATGGGCACCTATTATTACGTACGATAATATAGTTCAACAATGATATAATATTAATTATGCATTTCCCTTAAGTCAAGGGGGTGCTAAAATACTACAAGGGTTTGGACAGGCCAAAAAAAGCTTTAGGTTTTGCCTAATACTTTGTAGAATGGGCTCATGTAGCCAAACTTGAAAAATATATACCAGACAACAATGTAAAAGCAGGATAATAGAATAGGAATATAATTTAATTTGGTTAAAAGGTAACATTAGCATTTGACAATGTAATCTTCATTTATGTAACCATTTATGGTTTGAACATAGTATAAATATTATTTCTACAAAATTTAAAAAATGCGTAAGATCAGAGTTAAAAATTTACCTTTTTAATAATTGTATAACCTGTTAAATAAAAAAAATCTGTAAGCTTTAGCATAAAAATATTCTTATTTAACAGAAAGTGTCTATAAAAAAGCTACATTCACTTCACGTTTATCATTTATAAATACAGTACAACAAAAAAATATACGCAACATTAGGAATTATTCCTGTAAGGGCGGAAGATTGTACTCAGAAAACCCCGGGTGGATAACAGGGTTTGTTGATGGGGAGGGCTCGTTTGGGGTGCAATGTGTAAGATCCCCTAGTAATCTTTTAGGTTGATCAGTTGGTCTGGATTTTTCCATGGGTTTACACAAAAAAGACCGTATAATATTGGAACATCTTCAAAGCTACTTTGGTGTAGGAGATATCTCGGACTCTGGCCCTAATGGGGTTAAATTTCGTGTAAGATCCATCCAGGGATCAAAGGTTGTTCTAAAGCATTTCGATAAATACCCCCTTATTACTAACAAACTTTACGACTACTTGTTATGGCGTCAGGTATTAATGATTATAGACCGGAAAGAACATTTAACTGAACAGGGATTAAGAAGAATTGTCGCTATTAAAGCCGCAATGAATCTGGGTCTTTCGGATAAACTAAAAGAAGCTTTCCTTGATATAGTTCCTGTTAAGAGGTATTTAGACACCGAGGGAGCGCTTTTTTCACCCTTAAAAATATCTGATCCATACTGGTTAGCCGGGTTTACATCGGCGGAGGGTTGTTTCTTTGTTAATATTACTAAGTCTAAGTCTGAAAGTGAACTTAAACAAACAATCCGATTAAGATTTATTATTACTCAACATTCTCGTGACGCACAGTTGATGAAAAGTCTAACAGAATACTTCCATTGCGGGTCATGTTGAGAAAGAACTGGAGGACTAGCGGTTGATTTCAGTGTAGATAGATTTTCAGACCTTACAGATAAAATAATTCCGTTCTTCAAAGAATATTGCATTTTAGGTGTAAAATCCGAAGATTTTAAAGATTTCTGTAGAGTTGCCGAGCTTATGAAAGAAAATAAACATCTAACACCAGAAGGTAGAGATCAGATTCGTCAGATTAAAGCCGGTATGAATAAAGGTAGGGTGATTATGGACTAATCAACCTTATAATGTTAGTCGTATATTAGAACAATGTATTTATACTAATTATAAACCCTATTTTAACATTAAAGATGAACAAAAATTAAAAGATATTATTTTTTATAATTTTTCTTTTGAAGCTAGTGAATTATCATTAAGTTTAGATCAAATTCATGTATATCAAGCATGATTGGACAAAAAAGCTACTATATTACTAGCAGAATCTAATTCTTATAATTCATTAGCAGATCAATTAAAGATATCTGTAGGTGCCGTTAGAAATAATATGAATTGACACAAGGGTATAACTATGACAAACGATAAAGGGGAAAATATTGTTATTTATTTAAAAGAAAAAGGTGTACCTATTAGATATGAACAAATGAATTCTCAATTAAACCCGAAAGATAAATATTCTTTAGTTGAATTAAAAGATAAATCCTTATATGATCTAAAGCCAGGGAAAATTTATGTTATAAATATAGAAACCCTTTAAGTTTTTGGTATTTATAAAAATCAACGTGAATTATGAATGAACTTGAACCCAAATTCAGGCGTAGCCGATTTGGAAAAACTATCTCTAAACCAGCAAAGAAATTTTCTTGATAATAGAATAGGAAGATATTTTAATTTGGTTAAACCAGGTGGAATTAGCACTGAGTTAGGTAATTTTTATTTTTGTAAACATCCTGAGTATCTACCCGGATTGACGAAAAAAGCTTCGGGATTTTTTGCAGTTGATACCTTGACAGGATTGGCAAAATATTTTTCCAATAATTCTCAAGCTGGTGATCGGGGAACAGTAAGACGAAATAGAAATAATAATACTGTTACAAAGGATGGTATCAAGTACATAAATGAAGACATCTTTATTGATCATTTTCCAGGAGCTGTAATTAAACAAGGTGCAACATTTCAACTCAATAGAGAACAGCTTGCTAATTTACCTGATAACCCTAAATCTTAGCCCTTATTTTTTTCGACGTAATTTCGAATATTCGAAATTACTAGAAAAAAAATTAGGCGGACACGTATCATCGAAACAAGTGATGGTGCTACTTCGCTGGGTAAAGATTTATTAAAAGTCTATAAAGCACTTTTATTCTTGGGAGCTGGTGCAGTTATCCATGCTGTAGCTGATAATCAAGATTTTAGAAGATATGGTGGGTTAAGACCATTTTTACCACTTACTTATTCTGTAATGCTTATAGCTTCTTTAAGCTTAGTTGCATTCCCATTTATGACAGGGTTCTATTCAAAAGATTTTATACTTGAATCTGCTTATGGTCAATATTATTTCTCTGGTACTGTTGTTTATATAATAGCTACTATAGGAGCAATGTTTACTACATTATACTCTGTAAAAGTGTTGTATTTAACATTCTTAACGAATCCTAATGGACCTTTAATAAACTATAAACAAGCACATGAAGGTGATATCTTTATGAGCTTACCTGCTGGGTGATGTGGGAGATCACTTGCGTGGGTAAAACTATCAAATTCCGGGGACCTCCTAAAGCTTCTGGTACCAAGCAGCTGTTGAAAAACGATTTGTGGCTGAACTAATTACTCAGATATGGTAACAAGTCAGAAGATGATTGAAAAAGAAATGGACAATCGCGGATCTAAATCAGATAGCTACACATCTGTAAAAGAGCAACGAGTAGATGGCAGTTGATACAAGAAAAATTCTTTTGTGTCTAAGGTATACTCTAATGGGTGTCGAAAGATATTATCAAGTCAGAATCCCTTCTTAGCAAATACATATACAGGTTTTAGTAGAAGTTTAACAAGAGGTATTTCTTCTATTTCAATAAAAAAGCCGACTTTACACCCCTATTTTGTTACAGGTTTCTCGGATGGAGAGAGCTATTTTTCAATTAGTCTTATTAGATCTTCTAAGATGAATACTGGTTGAATTGTAAACTTGCAATTTGGTATTAAATTACATAAAAAAGATCGGTACTTATTAGAATTAATTAAAGCATTCTTTATGGATATAGGAAGTATCTCCTTACATGGTAAAGATGCAATTCAATTCAGAGTTTCATCTATAAAAGATTTACAGGTAATTGTAGACCATTTTAATAATTTTCCTTTAATTACACAGAAATGGTCGGATTTTCAATTATTTAAAGCTGCTTTTGAATTAGTTAAATGTAAAAGACATTTGACGTTAGAGGGTTTAATAGACATTGTTAGTATAAAAGCTACAATGAATTTAGGTTTATAAGAGGAATTAGAGATTGCTTTCCCTAGCCCTGACGGATTCGTCACACAGCAGGGTAAGGCCCCACAAGGGACTAGGTTAAATATAATAGCTAGACCTTTACACCCTAATAAAAAAACAATCAATCCGGATTGATTGTCAGGGTTTGTTAGCGCTGAAGGTAATTTCTTTGTTAATCTTATAAATTCTAAGACAAAAGTTGGAAAACAAGTTATCTTAGTATTTTCTGTGACTCAACATTCTAGAGATGATGCTTTATTACGGTTATTTTGCGAGTTCTTAGATTGTGGTAAATACTATCCTAGTTCTACGAGAAACGAAGGTAACTATACAGTTACGAAGTTTTCTGACATAGAACAAAAAATTATACCTTTTTTCTTAAAATACCCAATAAAAGGAGTTAAATCCTTAGATTTCTCTGATTTTTCTAAAATCGGATCATTAATCAAAGAAAAAGAGCATTTAACTGAGGAAGGGTTGGCTAAAATTGAATTAATAAAAAGTGGTATGAACACTAAAAGAATTGACTAATAAAATAGTTACTTTTTAATAGTTAGTTTTATCTTCTATAGCTATTTTTTTTTGTTACTATTATACATATAGATATTTGTATGAAAAATCTGATCGCCATGTTAATGATTTTAGCTGTATTCTCAATATTCTTTGGGTTTATAACAAAAGACATGTTTATAGGGTTAGGTTCAGGATTCTTTTCAGATAATGCTTTATTTATACATCCTTCTCATGAAATAATGTTAGATACTGAATTTGGAGTACCAACTCTATTTAAGTTATTACCATTAATATTCACTATTTCATTAAGTGTTATTGCTATAGTGTTGTCTGAATACTTATCTACTATGCTAATTTACTTTAAATTATCTAGAGTAGGTTACAACATATTTAGTTTCTTCAATCAACGTTTCTTAATAGAACTATTTTACAACAGATACATTACAGGTATTGTACTAAAACTTGGTGGACAAACTACTAAAGTAATAGATAAAGGATCCGTAGAGTATTTAGGTCCTTATGGGTTAGAGAAAGGACTATTGAATATAAGTAGTAATATTGCTAGATTAAATACTGGAGTAATAACATCTTATGCATTGTATATCTTGATAGGGTTAATAGTTTATCTTTTATTTAACTCCTATATTAATAATTCTATTATTATTCTAGCACTACTTATATCTTTATCACTTGTGTTGTATCAAAGTAGTAATTCTATTATCCCAACCACTGTAATTTTACAAAGCTCTACAAATCTAAAGGATCTTGTTAATGATTATAGTAATTATATTCGTGGTTTACCTACTGGTAGAGAGTTGAGAGTTCAAGCGGAGAATAGTATTCATGTTGCAGCTGATATAGTACAGAATGAAGCTAAATTGAGTAAGGACTACAAAAGAAGTATAGATAAATTAGCAGATGCAGAATTAAATCAACAGGGTATTTCACAACAAACAACTAATGAAATCATTTCCATTAAAGCTGAGGCTGCAAGATTATTAGATAGAGGTGGGAGAGAACTTGTTGAAAGTATGCAAGCTGTTACAGATTGACTTACTTAGCTATTAGACACACATAATAGCAAAATAACGGTTAGATCACCATACACTTGTTATGAAAAAGGTGAAATTGTTATTTATATTAATTTTTTTTATCTATAATAGTATAACAAATCCCAGTATATACATCTTATGAATTCACTGGTTAATTGCAGTACAAAATTTATACAGCAATTAGGGGGGAGAAGAGTAAAATAAACTTTTGCTTAAAGCCCCATAAAAAATAATTTTTATTACCTTTAATATTTACTATTTCATTAAGTGTAATCGCTATAGTGTTGTCTGAATATTTATCTACTATACTAATTTACTTCAAATTATCTAGAGTAGGTTACAACATATTTAGTTTCTTCAATCAACGTTTCTTAATAGAGCTATTTTATAATAGATACATTACTGGTATTATACTAAAACTTGGTGGACAAACTACTAAAGTAATAGATAAAGGATCCGTAGAGTATTTAGGACCTTACGGGCTAGAAAAAGGGTTATTGAATATAAGTAATAATATTGCTAGATTAAACACTGGAGTTATTACGTCTTATGCATTGTATATCTTGATAGGGTTAATCTTTTATCTTTTATTTAACTCCTATATTAATAATTATATTATTATATTATCACTTATTATATCTTTATCTTTACTTTTATTTAAGGATAGGGTATATAATAAACATAACACATAGAGTAATGTCTTAAAATTTATATTATTCACACCACTTAGATAAGCTATTTTGTGTAATAAGTGTGGAGCTCTTATGTGTGAAAACCGTAATAAGTTTAATTCAGACTCTTATAATGATTTTGGTATAGAAGAGTAATAATAATTTTTTATATAGAATTATCATAAAAAAAAAAGAAATTAGCTCAATTGGTAGAGCATCCGTTTTACCTTATTTTTTCTTTTGCTTATGGTTACTTATATGTTTTGGCAAAAGAAAAAAAAAATTAGCGGAGGGTGTTCGAATCACTTATTTTTTCAACCTATTTTTCATAATTACATACCTATCTTAAAAGGAAAATGGTTAATTTTAACGCTAATGAGTATAACAATTAATAGAAATGTATTAAGGATGTACAATATTAATTAAACTTATAACTTTCATTGCTTTGCCCTAATTTATACCAATAATTCATAATAATATTCTATGTTAAACATATTCAAAAATAAACAAAATAGTTTTAATGATAAACCATTAAGTACTAACTATATAATAGAAAAAAATCAAAAAATACAAAGTAATTCTGAAAGAGATGAATATAATAACATTATTTTTTATACGTCTTCTAGTAAAGAATGATTTAGTAGTGTATACTCTTACAATAAATCCTACATTAAATCTTTAATAAGTTACGATGCTGTATTAAATAAATTACTTAGAAGTTATTGTAATATGTTACAAGATAAAATAAAAATTCTTTTTAAACGTAGACGTGATAACAAGATTCGTTATTCAGCAAATAAAATATATGCAAGTAGAGCTGAGCTAAAACATACTAACACAAAACTTTTTATTACATTATATATATATAATAAACAAAAATCATCTATTGATTGGTATATATTAAAAATTCTTGTACTTGTAAAATATAGAAAACTAATTGTTGATGGAGGTAATATATTTTTAGATGGAGGTCTAATTGCTCAGGGATCTAAAATATTCTCGGAATATCTTACACCTACAAGATTAAAAGACTTTAGATTATTTTTGGCTGAAAATCTAATGGTTGGGGGAAAAAAAAAATTTTTGGAGGATCCTTCAGAAAAATATTTTACGCCTACAAGATTAAAAACCATTAGATGAGTTAATTTTTATAAAAAAAAAATAAAAAGAGGATTTGTACCAAACCATAAAAACAGAATACCTGTTTTATTAAAGAATAACTTTTTCATATTTAGAAAATGAAATATGGCTTTCTTTAGAACAAATAACAACTTAATAAGATACTTCCTAGTAAATTTAAGAAGAAAATACCTTAAGTTAAGTAATATACCTACTTATAACATTAGACTTTTAAAAAAATTAGTTAGATTACAAAAAATATTATTTAATTCATTAAAATTACTTAATTTTAATAAATCTAAATTCAACAGCTTAAATCTAAACTTAAGAAATTTAGGTTTAATTAGTTTAATTGAAAAATTATATAACAAAAAGGTAGAAATTAACTTAGTTGAATTAAGATCTATACATTTAAATAGTGACGTTTTTTCATCAGCAGTAGCTTTAAAATTAAGAGATAGGAAAAATAAAGCAGTAAGAGTTTTAAGAAAAGCTATATTACAAATGGTAAGAATACCTGATTTACACACACTTATAACATTTGATGATAATATTGAAGCAATGAACAAAAACAGTATTATAAATACCATAAAACAACAAGTAGTAAGTGGTGTAAGATTTGAAGCATCAGGTAGATTAACAAGACGTTTAACAGCTATGAGAGCTGTATTTAAGTATAGATATGCAGGTAGCTTAAAAAACATACGTTCCTCATTTAATAATAAACCATCTACTATGCTAAGAGGTTACGTTAAATCCAATATACAATATACCCTTATTAATTCTAAGACCAGAAATGGTACTTTTGGGTTAAAGGGTTGAGTTAGCAGTCATTAATTCATGCTAACTGTAGATTTTTCACATTTTATAGAGCAATATATTTACTTAGTATTGTGTATATCATATATACCTACAGCTATATTAGTTCTATTTTTATCTATTCCCTCATGGGTTGAAAAAAAACATATACATGTTCTTTTTTCTACCTTGCTGCTTATTTTTTTTTTCTTTTGTTTAACTGTTTGTTTATTTTTTTTCTTTTTTTTCATAGAAAAAATAAACAAACTGAAAAAAAAAGAAACTAAAGCAACCAACAATGGCAAAAGAAAAAAAAATAACAAAAGCCCTAATTTTTTTTTGACGTTATTTCGCTAGCGAAAAAACTAAAAAAAAATAAGAGGGGTAGTAGTAAATAAAATTTAGAGGATAAACTTACTACTTTATCCCGAAAATTATAGACCGTTGCGGGTTTCCATAATATGGTGGAAGGCATCTGTCTGGTGATAATGCTTTCCACCTGTATAGAACTAGTAGGTGTATAGAATATAGAGCTGTTATTACAGGTGTACTTGACAATAATGGGCAGGTATGTAATGACTGTTATACTAAATTATTTTGTTATTATCGTTCTTGTATTTGTAAAACACCTCAATTTATGTCAACAAACTCTTTTGTACGTACTATTATTCCAAGTAATGATATATTATAAAATACAATTTATACTCCACCAGTATAATTGTTGTGCCCTAACTAACACAAAGTCAAAAAAGTGTTTTAAACTAAAGAGCTAGTAGGATAAAACCTTTAAGTACTAGTTAGGAGCACTGTTTATATTTCCATACTTAAATTTTTTATATACCTATATAGTTTTTAGTTTCTTTTCTATTATAGGATCTATGTTAATGTAATACTTATAATACATAGAAAAAAAATTTAGAAAAGTTACTATATAGCTATGTATAAAAGCTATACTATCTTCTCCCCCTTTGGGGACTAGAGTAAATTATACATATCAAAAAAAACTTTTTTGTTGTATTATATTTAAATACATAACACATTTAAATTTATAATTAAAAAAATTTTTTATTTACATAAATTTTTGTTAATTTATAATAGAGGTATATTACAAGGCATTATTTCAAAACTATATAATATACATGGGACTAGTATAATAAATGCAATAACTATTGGTAATAAAACAGTTCAACAATAGGACATAAGCTGATCGTAACGAATACGCGGGAATGAGGCTCTCGCTCATTCATTCCACTATTGTTAATTAAAGGAAAACCAGGAAAAAGTAGCTAAACATTAGGTTACGTAACGTACCGTTACTTTAACCCAGTTGGTAGTTCAACAGAAGAAATAATATATTTATCTCTAAAAACTTCCCCAGAATTTAAATATTTAACTACTGTTTTGGGTGACATTTCTAGAGACTCTATTAAATCTTTATGTTTATCATATTTAGCTATCAATGTTAAAGTATTGGCATCATATAAATAAACATTTTTTCTAAATAGATCAGAGATTAATTTTTTATTCTTTTCAGTCACAGGTTTACCAAACATCGGATTACCTGATCCTGTTACTCTAATACGTATTTGTTCTACTACCTCTGGACTGTGGGTTTTATTAAGGAAATGTGGATTTTCCTTTCCTAATTTACTCATTAGCTCTTTAGAAGCCTCTGAGTGTTTAGCACCTGATCTAGTTTTACCTGCTTCAGGGTTGATGTTATACTTATCATCAAAAAGATCTAAATACTTTTGTTCGATGTTAAGCAACGTAACCATTAGTTCTTCACTTGTTAAATTTTCATTCATAGGCAGTAATTCTAAAATATAAACAGAAAAATTATTTAAACCATGTTTATTAATAGCGTGTTGCAAATATATATTTGAACTT
The DNA here is from genome assembly GCA_024321975.1 of Alternaria sp. 'sect. Undifilum'. Classification (NCBI taxonomy): domain Eukaryota; kingdom Fungi; phylum Ascomycota; class Dothideomycetes; order Pleosporales; family Pleosporaceae; genus Alternaria; species Alternaria sp. 'sect. Undifilum'. Next base: position 100,515 of record JAJJZI010000012.1, read on the forward strand.
CTATTCATAATATGATCCAGAATTCTTCTAGCTAAATTCATAGAACTCCCGACATAAAGTCTTTTAGTTTCGTTATGAACTATAGCATAAACACCTCCAAGATTAGATAAATCTAATTTAATTGCATGTAAAGTGGTCTTTTCATCTATTTTATTATAAACACTGTGCGCGTCTAAAGAAACCAAATTATCACCAGTAGTTTTATATTCTTTTTTAACTAATGAGTCTTTAGTTACTATTAAAGGTGTAGATAATAAAGCAATATTAGCAGGAAGAATCTCAAAACTATAAAGAATACAAGGTACTAATATTATAAATGAAATAACCACTGGTAATAAGACAGTTCAACAGTATGACATAAGTTGATCGTAACGAATTCTTGGAAAAGACGCTCTCGCCCATATAAAAGTAAATATCATTACACAAGTTTTAAGTCCTATTACCACACCACTTATAGTTGTTCCTATTACTGAATTGTAATTATCAAAGTCAATTACATTAAAATTAGTTTCATTTTCTGTTAGATACATATAACTATCCCCTGCAATAAATTGCACTAAATAAAAGTAAGGATATAGATAATAGTTAAAGTCAAACAGATAACCACCTAAAAATAATATACTATTTAAAATACAAATAAGAATTATACTAGCATATTCAGCTAAAAAGAAAAATACAAAAATAACAGCTGAATGCTCTGTCATAAACCCACTTACAAGTTCTGATTCCTGTATTGTAGAGTATCAGTAAATACTTTACTTATTCGTTAAAAGAGTTAACTTTTAAGTAGTATTTACCTTGAAAAACCAACCCTTTATTTATATATTTACTTACAGTGACCTTAGATACATTTAAATAAATAGCTAGATCTGAAGCATAATCAAACCTTTTTATCATATTGTTATCTAGGTCATAGATACCTACACCATTAGGATATTTAACTCTTTTACTTCTTATAAGCTCTTTAGTTTTTTCCGAATGTGTCTTACCAAACATAGGATTTAATGACCCAGGTTTGCTAATTAAAGATTTAGATCTTTCATCATGATGCTTTCCTCAGAAAGGATGGTTAGTCTTATCTTTAAATCTTTCAACCATTTTTTCTTTAGCAGCTTCTGTATGCTTGTAACCTTCTGAGCTAGAAGCATTTTTTAAAAAATTATATAAATTGCTAAATTTAAATTTATTTATATACATAGTTTCTAATTCAGTTAATAATTTAAAGCTAGTAGTCTTATTCTCATAAGTAAAATATTCATATATACAAAAGTTAAAGTTCTCTAAACCATATTTTGAAATAGCAATCTGTAAAGCCCTATTTGATTTTCTATTTGATAAATGTTCGTTTAATCTTAAGTATAAATCTTTTGCACTACCTATATATTGTTTTCCATTAACCATATTTAAAAACTGTATATACCTCCTTAAAAGGAGATCACGTTTAGAAAATATGATATCTTTATCCTGTAAATTCGTTATAATTAATATAGGTATAGGATTATCTTCTTTAGGAGAACTTGAGGTAGAATAAGGTCTACGTAATGTAAAATTTAAATTAGGTTTCTTTCTGTAAGTGTTTTTAAATTGAATTTGGGTTGATCTCAAAAAATATACTCTTGTATACTTATGGACTATATCATATACAATTATATAACTGTATTATCGCGTGTAGTCTCTGAGGATCCTACTCATAATTAAAATTATTTTTGTTTCCTGCTGATTGTTTATTGTAACATCTTTGACAATATTTACATGACTTCATATACAGCATGGCAATAACACTATGGTCAACGTATGTAAAGCTTTAAAAGTTTTCAGCATATAGCGATATTTAAAGAGGCCAAATCACTATAAGTAGAATTACAAGTGGTAAAAACTACCCTCTGCTAAATCATTGTTCATTAATGTTTTCTTTGTCTATTCATACCTTTATGGTTTTTATTTTATCTGCACCCTGTTAAGTGTTCTCCTTTTTTAATTAACTCTCATGCAAGCTTTCAATCTGAATAATCTTTAATTTTTACACTATGCAATGGATATTTATCTAAAAAGGGTATTATTATTTGACTTAGTACATCAAACGAAGAAACTAAGAAGTCTCCCGCTGATTTAGTACTTCTAACACCAACTCTTCCACAATTTAAATATTTAGTAATATTTTCTAAAAGAAGTATATCTCTTATATGTTGAGTTATTTGTAAAGTTAATCAAATTTTATCTTTATTGCCTAAATGTTGCACATTTATCATAAAACAACCTTCACCATCTATAAAACCTGTTAATCAGTTAGGATTGGGTATATCTTGAGTAAAGACTTTAGATCTAACGGCTGGTGTAACATCAGGAAATTCTAATTTTAATGCTTCTGATAAACCTAAGTTCAAACTAGCTCTCAAAGATAAAATTTTATTAAATCCTTCCTTATTTAAATGTTCTTTATTATTCATCATAATAACAATCTCTTTAAATAATAGATAGTCAAGATTTTTTTGAGGCCCCCCTCTCTCTCTTAGAGGGGGGGGGTCCAAACAGTTATTAAAGGATAATTATCAAAATGCGGTATAATTACATCCAATAATTCTTTGGGTCTCTTAACTGTATAAGCTAAGGCGTCTCTATCTTTATTAATAGATCCTACACCAAATAAATTTTTAATAGATTCTAAAACTAGATAGTCTCTATTATGTAATTTTATTTTAAATTGAGGCTGTAGTCTTCAACCTAATTTATATAAACTAGATTTTACCAGTTTAGCACTAAAACTACTTTCAGCATCTGAAAACCCAGTTATTCAATAAGGGTGCAAATTGTTATTGCTACAATCACTACTATAATTAGCTTTATGGTCAAGTGAATGAATATTGCCATTTGGAGCTATTTTTTTCGTATTGTATGTATGTTTATTAGGAAAACTACCTTTTGATGAAAATGAATTAGATATTAACAGAGGATTTTTAATAGTTGAGCCATTAGCCTCTGCCAGATCGAACGGAGCTCTATTTGGGCGAATTAATTTTCATATTTTCTATTTCTATTCATATTATCTTTAAGAGTTTGAATTGCATTTAAACCTTCTAATGTTTTATGTTCTTTATCCATAATAATATTAGAAGCTTTAGCTCAATCTTCAAAATTTAACTTTTTGACACTTTGTAATGGATATTTTTCTAAAAAAGGTATAATTTTTAAAGATATATCCTCAAATTGTCCTACTTTAAAATCTACGCCATTTAATTTACTCTTTTTTATAACATACCCACAATTAAAATAGTTTACTAAACTATTCATTAACACGGAATCCCTAATATGTTGGGTTATATAAAAATTAAGAACTACAGTGTGATTAGGTCTATCTATCCTTTTTTGAATATCAATTATAAAACATCCTTCTCCGTCTATAAATCCTACTAATCATTGAGCATCTGGAATTCCTATGAAAGGAAATTCAGGTCTAGCTATAGGGGTAATATTTGGAAAAGTATTTAGAAGTTCTTCACTAATACCTCTATTATGATTAACTTTTAAATTTAATATTTTATAAAAATTCTCCATATCGAGTCCTCTTACATTCGCTAAAATTAAAACAATCTTTTTAAATATTTCAAAATCAGCTCTTTTTTGTGTAATAAGCATGTATTTTTCAAATTGAGGAATAATAAAAGACATTATATCTTTTACATTTCTAACTGTATACCTAACTGTGTCTCCTGTTTGATTAATAGTACCTACACCTAAATAATTTTTAATTCTAATCAATAACTCTAGGTCTCTACTATGAAGTGTAATACCAAAAACTGGTTCTACTCTTCATCCTATTTTTCTATCTTTAGCTTTATAGATTTTTACAGTAAAATAACCTTCTGCATCTACAAAACCTGTTAACCAATGAGAATTTATATCAGAAAGACTTTTTTGAGAATAAAGTTTAGAATTGCAAAAATTTTTTAGATAAGTCCTAATTCTATTTGATAATAAAATAATATGAAAATTAATTAACCCTACTAGTTGAACGGTTCGATTTAATAGCAGAGCTACATAATGAAACTTAGCCTCTGCCAGATCAAAGGGAGCTCTGTTGGTTTCCGCTATAGATCCTATAAAAAACACAATGAATATAGGAAATAAAGGTACTACATATCAAATAGCTCTTTGAGCTTCTATAATAACAGTTATATCTAAGCTACCTGCTAATAATACTACTAAAAGTATAGCAGAACTTAAAATTAATTCATAACTAATTAATTGAGCTGTACTTCTTAAAGACCCTAAGAATGCATATTTAGAATTAGCTGATCCAGTGTTGTTTTTTTTACTTCCATCTCTTACAAGATGGCTCAGACTATATCATAGTCTTGTTTATATACATATTTTCATAATTAAGCTAGTAGATTAGGTTATAACCCTTCTATCCTAAATATACAAAAAAGAATGGAACTGTGACAAAGTTTTTACGTTTAATATATATATATCATCTATTCAAGTTTATCCTCAGAATTTTGTGGAGAACTGAATATAAGAAATCCTTTGTATATTTCAGAAGAATCCAAATATTTATTCAATACAGTAATGTCAATCTTGAGAGCACGAATAACTTCCCGTTTAGTTTTAAATGGTTGATTGGGTATTAAATTTAAAACTCCATACTCATCCAATCAATACACCCATATCTCAGTACGAGCATTGTGAGCTCTATTTATGTTTTTCAAAAGTTCACTTTTTAGAACTGAATCTATTTCTTTTGTAAAAAAAAATATACAAGAATTTTATTTTGAGAACTAGCTAATTTCGTGTCCAAATGCCTAGTAATGGTACGATAATTAACTTTGATTAGCAGCTGAAAGTAAACTAGAAAATGGTGAATACCCAGTTCTAGTGTATGTGAAGATTCAATAAGATTTTTCACTTCTTTAGCTTCAAGTGGTCTACTAAATAAATAAGTACCTTTCACTCCTTCTGCTTTCCAAGTATCTATAAAATAGGTTATTACATTACGACTAATACCTACAGAAACGGATGCTTGGGTTTTAGAAGGGAAGGGGGTACCTTTTATGAATTCTAAGGTTTTGGCATTGTAAACTCAAACCTGTTTAGCTATATTACTATTAAGATTTAGACCACTACATGCAGTCTTAAATGTTCATTCAAAATTTATAATAGGTTTCGAGTAGTATAGCTTATTTCTAAACGGTACATTCCTATCTCTAAACATTCCTAAAGTACCTCTAGCAATCTTTTCACTACGGCTAGCTTCCGTAATACTACTATATTTAACACATATTTTATCTATATATGTTTCATATACCTCATACATATAAACAGGGATAGGTTGACCAGAAACATAACAATCAGGTGTAGATTTGAGAGCGGCTAATTTACTAGTTAAACTGGAATAAATAGCAGATTCGCTAAATTTTGAAGAAAAAGTAGTATTCAATAAAGGTAAGTATCTCTGAAGGTAGTAATTCTCTCTTGCTCCCTGTTCCTGCTTTTTTTTATTAATATAAATTAAAAAAAAAAGCTGGAAGAACAAACCTCTAAAATAGAAATGTTAAAATATTCCCAACCTTCAAAAAGACATGTAGTTTGCTATTAGAATCAGCTAAAAGATGATTACTAAATCTTCTTTTAAACATAGTTGTTCTACCTATGTAATAAATAAAAGGTTATACTTATATTCTATGATGTAAATACAGCCTTTATCTCCTCACTCTTTTAAAAACTAAGATTTTTTATTCTTGTCTAAACAATGGTGACAAGTTGCTAAAATTAAATCACGATCAAAAGGTATTACTGGAGCCTCTCTATCTTTGTATAGTTCTCTTAAATATATTGAGTGTAAAGCTTGTAAATCTTCGGTAATGTCATTCTCAGTAACAAGAGTAGTATAATATTTTCTTATATCTAATTTAGTTCGTATTTGAAAAGACATGAAAACACTACTGCTATAAATATAATCACAATAAGGACTAATTTCCGCTATATAAAAAAAAAGTAAAAAACAAAGTCAGGGCATAAACAATTGTAAGGTTTTATTTGAAAATAAAAATTTTGATAATAAAATCAAAAATAAAACAAGACTTCGGGCGCTCGTGGTAGAATTATTGTATTTCTTATGTACTCATCTACTAGTCGTTGAACGTTCATGTTTAAAATAAGAGGACTTTGTTATAAAGTACACTCAGCACTTTATAGGGAAGTACACTCTTATGCACCATTTTCCCACTCTTATTTTTTTTAGCCTCGGCGCCATCAGCCCCCAGGGCTGATGGCGCTGCGGAGCCGTTATTTTTAATAACGTCAAAAAAAAAAATTAGAGGAAAAATATAACCCTAAGGTATGCTAAGAAAATAAATACATGATTCGCTTCGAGTTGACTTAAAGTAAGTCTTTCTCGAAATTCACCCGATTTGCAACAACTCCCTCACGAGAGTGTGGGACTAATTTAATTTTTGAAATAAGCATCTTAGTAGATATCACATAGTTATTAACTCGATGTCACATCATAATCTTATTGATATCACATTATAATTAACACGATATTTACATTTGATAACTTAAGCCATAATTAGTAATCTTTACTAACTTATGCTTAGTTTATAATAATTAAGCTAGAGTATAGATATTCGTCAAATTTGTTCTTTACTTTATATCTTCTAATCTAATATATATCTAATTTCGAATTAAAGATGAATAAAGAGTTACCTAATCAAATCTAAAATATTATTCGGATTTGTGTTTATGTTTATAATAGAATCCCATAATTTTAATTCTAACACAGGCTTTTTGTTATCTAATTAGTTACTATTTTTTAAAGTCGAACTTAGGCTAAGTGTTTAATAATATAATCCTAAGAATGACGAGGAGATGTATAGAAAAGCATATCTCTGTAAACTTGGGAAGTATCTAGGTATTTATTTAACACAGTAACATGGATTCCTATTTCTCTAATGACCTCTCGTTTAGTTCTAAAAGGTTTATTAGAAACCAATGATAATGTACCTTCGGAATCAACTTTATACACGCAGATTTCGGTACGCATATATCTGGTTACACCTAGTTCATTCTTTTTAAGTTCAGTAATTAGTTTGGAGTCGATCTCTTTTTTAAAGAAATAAACCGTTATTTTATTTTGAGTAGTAGCTAATTTAGTATCTAAATGTCTAGCTATAGTTCTATAATTAACATTAAAATAATTCGCTGCATCGAGCAGACTAGGGAAAGGAGAATTATTAATTAACTCAAAAGTATTTGCTAAATAAGCCCAAACGAGAATTTTTTTACCAAGTTGTAGATCTTAAGAGGGTAACTTAAGCTTTTCAATCTCTTCTTGGTTAAGAGGTTTAGAATAGATATACCTACCTGTAACCCCTTCAGGTTTACCTTTAAAAAGTAATCTATAACATTCCTACCGATACCTAAGGCTTTAGATGTGATATTTTTTGAAAGGGCTACCTATTACCAACTCTAATGTTTTTGCATCATAACATCAAAGCTTAGTAGGTAATACTCTATTAACTAAACCTTTTGGTGTATTTAGTTTAGATACTTCAAATGCTCGGTTAAAATATATTATAGGTTCAGTAAAGAATAATTTACCTCTATATGGAACGGAAGTATTTCTATATTGAATTATGCTAGCGATATTAATTCCAAGTGTAGCACAAGTCTTTTGCATACTTTCAAAAAGGACGAAATCTTTACTTATTCTTTTATCATCTATATTATAAACATAAAGAGGTATGTTTTTAGTTGAAGGCAATATATACTTGCTACTCAATTCATCTAACTTGGTTTTTAAGGTAACATTTATAGCAAGCTCAGTTATAGATGAAGAAAACACAGAGTTTAATAAAGGTAAAAACTTTTGCAAGTAATAGTTCTCTCTTAAACCTTGTTTATCTGGTGCACACTCCTCAACTATAGATATATTAAAATACTCTCAATCTACCCCTTTTAAAAACAAGTGTAATTTCTTACCCGATTCGGCTTTAAGATGATTGTTAAATCTTCTTTTAAATAAAGTAGTTCTACCAATATAATACACTAAAGGATCATATTTGTATTCAATAAGATAAATACAAGGTTTGGAACCTCACCTTTTCAAGAATTCATTTTTTATATCTTTATCATAGCAATTGTAAAGAGTGTCTAATATTAAATTTCTATCAAAAGGTATAACAGGTGCAGATCTATCTTTATAAAGCTCTTTAATTAATGAATCGTGTAAGGATTTTATATAATGTAAACCTTTTGTGCTCTCAAGATCACCCTTAGAACTTGTATGTTTAAACCGTATTAGATGGTTTTTATAGTAGGTATAGTCTTTTTTATTTAGGCTATTTGCTAAAAGTAAAGATTCGTAGCAATAAATATTATTATTTAACAGCTCGTAATCTAAACAAAAAGGCTAAAATATTAAAGCTGTATATATAAAGTAATAAAACCAGAACAAATATAAAAAAAATTGATCTAATAGCTAACTTAAAGTATAAATATTTGGATATCTTAGCATAGTTAGGGATCCTAATATTTAAATTAAATGGGCGGCATCCAGCCAGCAAAATTCCATATGTAGATAATGAAGACATAGCCAACATATATAATATACCCAGATTATAATCTAGTAGCACTAAACCAGGACCATACAAAAAAAAAGTCTTTAGAAAAATTTACTTACTTCTCCCCCTGTTCATTCCCCTTTGAATTTCAATTATTTTTAAGGCACCTTCTTCTAATTTATGTTCTCTTTTATTTACTATGTCCGAAACTAAGCATCAATCATTGAAATCTAGTGATTTAACACCTAATATCGGATTTTTAATAAAGAAAGGTATAATTATTTCATTAACGACAGAAAATTTTGTAACTTTAAAATCAATTGTATTTTCTTTTTTTCTTAAGTAACAATATCCACAATGAAAATAATCTTTAATTGCAGTTAATAATACCTCATCTTTTTCATGTTGAGTAATTTTAAATAATAGAGATTTAAAGATACCTTTGTCTAAAGAAACAGAAAAATTACCTTCTAAAACTTTTACACCTTTTTTATACTCCCATTGTTAACTATACCTACTTTATAATACATACTAGGAGTAAGGTACGGTAAAACTATTTCTATTACTTTACCAACCGAATTTCTAGAAATATAGATTCTGTAGCCTTTATCATTACTTGCTTTATGAAGAGTACATTTTAATTAATAACGTATAATTAACACATTAACCTTACTACATCCTGAATAGCATATGAGTCGGTACAAAGATAAATTCCCTTACTTTTAAATCCCCCATCCCCTAGAATAAGGTGGGCAAAAGCTACAGGTGTTAACAATTCATAAATATTCTTTGGAATTACTTTAACTCCATTGACATAAAAAATATCATATAACTCAGTAAAGCAAGGCAATGAACGGGTTACAAATTCTAAACCATAAAACGGTTTACCTGCTCTTATACCTTTCCTTAATATAGGTGTATTATTACAATAATGAGATAAAGAAGAAAATACAAATCAAACATAATCAGAATGGGCTAAAGACTGTTTTAAACCTACAAGGGTACTCTTACTGGTTTTAGAGGCGAATCTTAGTCAACCATCAGATAGAATTAATCCAATAATAACGCTTTTTTGAAAGTTAGGTAATTGAATCGTATCACGTACTTGCTTTGTAAATCTACCCATACCTACTGTAGATGTTAAATTAGTTCCTCAAACTACCAACGAAGTAACCTGCTTTATTTCATTAGTAGGTAAACTTAAATAATTCTTAGTAATTTTAGAGCTAAATTGTTTAATGTAGGTTTTTTTTAATAAAGCATCCGCATTAATTCTAAATGTGTGACTAGTTGTGCCAGACAGAGGGATGGTTAGTTTCCTCCCTGTAAAGGAGAAACTACGACTTTCCCTTAAACAAATCCCAGACCCAGCTATTTACTGTGAATGTGGTATTACACAGGTTTCTCTTAAAGGACGGGGAACTGGTACAGTTTCGGGGAACATTAATTCTTTTGATAAACCAAAGTTTAAGGTTGCTCTTATATTAATAATCTTTTGTAAACCTTGTAAAGTCAAATGTTCTTTCAATTGAATAATAGATAGAATTTGTTTAAATAATCTCCTCTTTTTCAAGATATTAAAGAATATTTATCAAAAAATATCATTAATTCTATTAGCTCACTTAATTTTTTGACTCTAAAGGCACAAGAAGATTGGTTACTACTTACAGTACCTATTCCACCTAAACTATGTTGGATTCTTAATAAAATCGGATAATCTCTAATATGTAGTTTAATTTGAAAAACTGGTTGAACCTCTCAACCAATTTTATAAGAGGAACTTTAAGACACTGCAAGAAAAACAACCTTCACCATCGCTAAACCCTGTAATAAACCAAGGATGGATTTGTAGATCGTCAATTTTATGTTTATTATTACTTAATGTAGCATAATAACGACGAGTATTAACATTTAAAGAATCAAAACCAATTAATGGTGAATCGTAGGAAATTTTTCTATACAAAATTTAATCATAGCTTATTACTAAGCTCATTAGAATACATCTTAAATATATTACAAAGATCCACCCCTCCAGGGTGGATTCTCCTAGCTGTGGATCTTGTAAATATCTATAGACGTTTACTCGTTGCTCTTTTACAATTGCAGAATAATATCTTACAACTGATTTAGATCCGCGATTGCCCATTCCTATTACTAGTCCCTAGTTCACTTATTTATGTTGCTAATCTTTGCAGAATTAAGCATACGAAGTAAGCATAAGTAGGCTACCCTTTATAGCCTACGTAGCCTAGGAAACCTAAAAAGTAACTAGAATCATCTGGCTTATTACCTTACCTGAGTAATTACTTCAGCCACCTATAACCTTTCGATTATGGTTTGGTACCAGAAGCTTTAGGGGTTCCCCGGAATTTGTCTATATTACCCTATAGTCCTAAGGTATTACAGCATATCCAAGCAATGAAAAGATTAAAGTTATAATCGGACCAAGGAAAAATAATACTATATTGGCTTGTGTAGGAGAAACATACTCTTTTAATAAAAGTTTAAGAGCATCGGCAAATGCTTGAAGTAGACCATATCACGAATATCCCCATTTAGCCACTTATATACATAAAACAGGCAAAGCTTGGGGACTTTCTCCCTAAATAGCGAACTATCCATTTAACGGATATATATAAAATACATATCCTGTACTTTTTCAAGTAGGGTCTGACTATATCTTAAGCATTATTAATAATAATAACACCAACCAACATCTAGTCGATGAACTGCACACCATAATAAAACTATTATGCTGCTTGGCTGCGGATCACCCATTTCCTTTCGTACATCCATTTCGATTTTACCATACCACGAGTCATTACCTGTGCCACAAAATGTGTTACCACTCTTGTTTGGTTGAAATAGCTTTAGGGCTTTCCCGTCAATTTGATGATTTATAGCAAAAGGTTTTCTTTCACTAAGGGCTTAATAAAGTTTCTTACACTTTACCTAAATTCTTACACTTTAATACTATAAAAATACAATCCTTTATAGTCTTTATGAATATTCAAGAATTTACTAATAGTTTTAGTACTTATATTTAATTCTTTACCTGCTAAATGTTTTGAACTAAAACTAGGTGCATTAGAGTTTATTAAAACTAATTTATTTTCCATTTTTTTATAAACTCAAATGGAAGTAGTCTCATTCTTTGCTATTTTCAAATTATTTAGTAATTCTTCTTTGTTTACATTAGTCAACTCATTACTAAAAAAGTAAACTAAATTCTCACCTTTTTTAGTAGCTAATTCAGTATCTAAATGGTTTAATACATATCTATAGTCTACATTAAAATATTCAGCTGCTTTTTGAAGACTACTGAATGAATTTGTAATTCATTCTAAAGTTATAGCATTATAAGCTCATACTGTACAATTTCTAGTTTTTCTTAATGATGAGAATTCTATTAGTTTTTCTAAATCTAGACTACTTAATTCATGAGTAAATAAATAATAACCATTAATACCTCCTTTTATTTATTTATCTAGATGGTTAGTAATAACTAAATATTGCACATCTAATAATTTAGCTACTGCAGTTTTAGACTCTAATTCAGTTTTAACTACAGTACCGTTACATTCTATAAAATACATTCAGATTTTATTGGGTAAATTATGATTTAAATTTAATCCATGTATAGCATCCTTAATGAATTTATCTACTAAATAGAAAGATTCGCCTCCGGGGATTTTATTCGTTAAAAATAAAAAATCTTTATAGGGCACATATGTATTTAAATACACAGTAATAGTTTCCCTAGCTATACCTAAATTTTTAGATAGCTCATTTATACTGCTAAATCTTTTATAATTAATACTAACTTGCCCATTAAAATATTCATAAAGATAAAGATTAATACCTATATATTTTTTATCTAAATCTAATTGCAATTTTCTAAGTCTTAATATCTCATATAAAGAATCATAAGATTGTATTTGACCAAAATTACTTTTAAAGATAGTATTTAATACAGGTAAGTATTTTTGCAAGTAAAAAATTTCTCTATCTTCTTGGATATTAAGATCACATACCTCAACAATAGAAAATTCAAAATTATCTCAACAAGTTAAGTTAGCAAATTTATGAAATCTATCCTTTAATTCAGAATTCACATGATCTTTAAATCTTTTGTAAAAATCTTTAGCTCTCCCTATATAAAAAATATTAGGATATTTTTTATATCTAAACATATAAATACCTCCTTTACCTTTTAAAGGTTTAAAGAAAGAGTTTACCAAAGATGAATTAAGCAAATCAGTACAAGTAAAAAGTACATGATCCGAAAATTCCATTACAGGAGCTATTCTATTACGGTATAGTTCTCTCAAATCACCACAAGAAGAATTATAAAATCTTTTAAAGATTACAATTAGTATAACCCACTGCATTAGGTCCCAGTCTTCTTTGCATGCTAGCCATTGTTTTTCTCTCAGCTATAGTTACAAAAGCTACTGTTAATAAAACAGGTACAGTAACAGCCAATACTTCAAGAACAGACATAATTGTTGGAAAATATAACATTTTAAATTTAGAAGAATGATATTAAAATTACATTTAAAAAGTATATTTTAATAAATCAAGTTAATTATCTATTTAAACCGCATAGATTATATATTTTAAAATAATGTGTAAACGTGCTTTTTATAATGTATAAGCATATAGATATATATGCCCAATACATTACTACTAAGTTCTATACTTGTTAACCTATTTTAATACCCATTTGCATTAAACTTACCCTGTTTTCTTAAACTAAGTATATAGTTATATATACTAAGTTTATATAGTATACTTATAAGAATATAATTATAAGAATATAATTATATAATAATTTTATAATTATAAAATAAGTTAAGAGAAAAAGCGATTCGAACACTTAACCTCTTACCTGTAACAGAAGTGCTCTCCTAGCCCCGAGTTATTTTTTTCGACGTAATTTATAGCAATAAATTACTAGAAAAAAATTAGGGCTGACCCTTTGGGAAGACCCCCGATGGGGCTCATCCCGACAGGGATAGTTTTTTTTTAGCCTCGGCGCCATCAGCCCCCAGGGCTGAGGGCGCTGCGGAGCCGTAATTTCGGCTTTTATATTTTTCGACGTAATTTCAGTTGAAATTACTGTTTGGACCCCCTCTCTGAGAGAGGGGGGGGGGTAGGAAAATATTACCCCAGTCTTCGTTCCGAAAGAACGACTTACTTTGTTTTAATATATCATGATATATTAAAAAAGTTATAAAAAGAAATTACGTCAAAAAAAAACAAGAATCTCTTTTATAATTTTTTTTTTTGTGTGGGGCTTTAATTATCATAGGTAAATCCTAGATGAATCTTCTCCCCCCCGATTGCTGTGTAAATATAAATATACAGTGCAATTTTCCAGCTAATATCCATTTATTTACTGGGATTTGTTATACTATTCCCCTGCGGGGAATCCCTTCAGGGTTCCCTAAGGGGAATCCCGCAGGGATTTGGTAAAGGTCTTTCATAACAAGTTAACGGTAAAATAACCGTTATTTTAATAAAAGCTAGAGAGGGTTCTTACATAGGTTTATCCTACTATTGTTCTTGTAATCAAGATAAGAATAGGACAAAAAGATCTGTTTATAGAAGAATACTAATTATTGTTTCCATTGTTTCCATTGTTACCATTGTTTCCATTGTTACCATTGTTTGGTTTAACGGAATCATAATCTGTCTCTACAAGACAACTGTCATGCATCTGACAGTCACAAGTTAGGCAAGCAATATCCGGTTCGTCACCCTTACAAAGGCAACAATTATTGTTTTGACTTTCTGATGCTGGCATATCAACCGTATTCTCATGAGGACAGAAACAATTCGGATGATGGTGGTAACCATCAGTAGTACCAGAACCAGAGTTTCCAGAACTACCAGAAGGATCACTAATACTTAATGAAACATTCATATCCGGTGGATTGTTGGCTATATATGGTGAATCAACCCCAGCATGAGCATACTGGTCTGAAAAATAGCCTGGAATCTCAACAGACAGAATATGATCCAATACAAAATATAAGTTAACAATTATATACAGTGTATATAAAAGTAAAATGATAGTTTGTATAGTTAAACAGCATCACAGAATGGTTAAAATACCTTTAACCCCTTTTTTTACATTATCCTTATGGTAATGAAGGACTTCTATAGCGAATGGTACAAGTATTGCTCAAATCAATAAAGCAAAAACAGTCGGATAATAACTAGTATTATCCTGTGGGAAGTAACTTCCTCAACCATTAGGAGCATCACATCTAACTATGTTACCATCAAAAAGGTAAATTAACGTTGAAACTGAATAATGGATAGCGTCCAATATTGGTGCAGGATATATACCAAATAAAACAGTAGGTATAACTAAAAACCCAGCTAAATTGTACATATTTTGATTGTTATTAATATATAAAACACAGCTACCTTGAAGTGTGCTATAAGGTTTAGCAATAAAGGAAACTGGTGTAGTAGTATCTGCATTATTATATGAAGAAGTTTGCCTACTATCAATAGTTAATGCATTTTTACCTAATTCAAATATAAATCCTAAGGTCAATAGTACAAAAAATACCATCATAATAACTAAACCATAAATATCATTAGTATAACTACTTACACTGTAAGGGTATACAAGTAAGATTTCTAAATCAAATAGAAGAAAAAGAAGTCCAAAGATAAAAAAAGAAACACTAAATTGTGTCCTATTTTGACCTAAGAACGAGTGGAAACCACATTCGAAAACACTATCTTTTTCTTGGTACGCATAGTCAAATTTATCATGCTTATATATTTACAACTAAATTTTATCACGCTATTGTTTATTAATCTGTATTTATTTTATTTTTAATAATACGAATTCGATTTAACCCTTGTTCAGTTAAATGAGCTTTATTATCCACTAATTTTACCACCTCACTAAAATATAAAAATTTTCTATTTTTACTACTTTGTAAAGGATATTTTTCAAATAATGGGATAATAATATCTCTTATACTAGAAAATTTGGTTATCTTAAAATCAATTGTTCCTCTATTAACTGAAGTTATAAACCCAGACCCTAAATATTCAATTAGGGTATTCATTAAATCTTTATCTCTACTACTCTGAGTTAAAATAAAGCTTAATTTAATAGCCTCTCCTAATTTAGATGTTAAAGATTTAAATATCACAACGCTGAAACAACCTTCTGCATCCGTAAACCCTACTAATCAGTAAGGATCTACAACTTTAGATAATAATACTTCAGGTCTTAAAGCGGGAACTATATCAGGAAAAGCTACACCTAAGTCTTTGCTTAAACCTCTATTTAATACAGCTTTTAAAGCTACAAGTTCTAAGATTCCTTTATTTGTCAGATGACTTTTATTTTTAATTAAATAATAAGCTGATTTAAATAATGTATAATCCGCTTGTTTTTTAGGCCCCCCCTCTCTCTTAGAGAGAGGGGGGTCCAAACCGTTATTAAGGGGTATTATCGAAATGATTAATTATAATAGCTAAATCTTTTAAAGATTCAACACGATATTGGACAGCGTTTTCCCCCATAAACGAAATAGTACCTGCACCAAAAAAGTCCTTAAAACCATTTAGTATTTTTAAGTCTTTTTTATTTAAACTTATAACGAATCTACAAGATGCACGTCAACCTAATGTATATTTTTTATCTTTTATTTTAGTTAACATAGAACAACCTTCACCGTCTGTAAACCCAGAAATATATCAAGGGTTTAAGTTTAATGTAGATGGGTGATTAGTATAATTTCGCAGCTGAAAGGTGTTTACCCTCTCTGCTTTGTGTTGTGAGAAAAAGGTAGTGTAATTTATAAGGTTAGAAAGGATTTTGACTTGATAGTTTCTTTCGAAACCCGCTAGAGTACATCTTACATGAGGTAAGATATTACCTCATGAACTACCGTCTACTCGTTGCTCTTTTACAGAGTTTAACATAAGATTTCTCTTATCTACTAATTTAAACTCTGATTTAGATCCGCGATTACCCATTATCTTTTCAGATATCTTCTGAATTGTCACCATACATGAGTAATTAGTTCATCCACTTATAGCCTTTCAACTATTGCTTGGTATCAGAAGCTTTAGGGGTTTCCCGGAGTTTGGCAGTTTATCCCTAATATTTGATTTCCTATATCAAATTCCAGGATTATGGGGTGCTAAGATTAAATTAACCGCTAATAATATAATAGCTAATATAGGTATAAAAATAATGAAAAAAGTTGTACTTGTCATTTATAAATTAAAAATGATCAATGCTAATATATTAGCTAAACTTAATAATTCTTCAGGTATAAAAATAAATAATGTTATTACTAATGTAATAACTGAAATAGATAAACTTAATGAGGTTGATATAACAATATTGTTTATATTTACATTCACTTTTTTAACGATAGTATTTTTTTCAGTTATTAAACCATCTGCATTAAAATCTTTTAGTTCATCGTTTAATAGGTAATCTGGTTTATCAAAAAAGATTTGTTTTATTATAGCTAAATAATATACAGCACTTATAACGCTTGTTAATATAGCAACTAAGCTCATAAAAATATACCCGTTATCCATTGCTGCACTTAAAATCATCTGTTTACCAAAGAACCCTATTAAAGGTGGTATTCCCGCAAAAGAGAATAAAGTTATCCCTAAACTTAAGGCTATAACAGGATTTATGTAGTAATATCCTTTCAACTGATCAATAAGTTGAATAGGAGAATTATTAACATCCGTTAAATTACCATTGTTTTCATTACTATCCTGTTGTTTTTCATCACTATCCTGTTCTTTTCCAATATTTTTGGTAGAATTTGTATTATCTACATAACAATAAAGAGAGTAACCAATAGTTAATATTAATATAAAAGCATTTAAATTTGAGATAGAATATTGAATTAAATAGAACATAAAGGCTTGTGTTGATTCTACAGTGTGTATACTTAAACCTAATAATATAAACCCTACGTGTGATATTGTACTAAACGCAAAAAGTCTTTTTATTCTAGACTGTGTTAGCCCTACCACTGTTCCTATAACTAAAGATAGAAGAGAGCTAAGTAATAAGCTATTTGTTCAAGAAAAATCTAGATCTAGTATTGGTTTACTTGTATAGTGAACTAATTCTAATAAGAAAATAAAAATAGAAATTTTGGCTATTATAGCTACAAAAGTTGTAACAACAGTAGGAATAGCATCATAAACGTCCTCGGAAGTAAAATTTATCTTACAAATAAGCTTAATAACTTTATACTAATATAATATATAACTTGATAAGACAATTGTGATATAAAAATAAAAACTATTTAACATTCTCTCTATTTCTATTCATTCCAGCCTTAATCACTCTAATTTGCTCCAACCCTTCCTTAGTAAGATGAGCTTTCGAACTAATAATCTCCGCAGCCTTAACTCAATCTTCGAAATCTTTTGATTTCACACCCAGAATAGGGTATTTAAGGAAAAAGGGTAAGATTGTTTCATAGATCTCCTTGAAATTACTACATTTAAATTCCGCATAATCCTTATAAGTATAAAACTGTCCGCATGAAAAGTAATCAGCTAAACACTTAATAAGAGACAGATCACGAGAATGTTGAGTTAAAACAAAGGCCAAATCAACACGACCTCCTGCACTGTAAGCATCACTAACTCTCAGTTTAACCATAAAAGAACCATCACCGGAAGCAAAACCTGCTATTCAATAAGGATTAATAGGAAGCAACGTTTGTGCATCAATTAAAGGTCTATGGACAGGAGCATAACTAGGAAAAGCTTTTTTCAATGCAGGAGTCAATCCTCTGTTAATAGAAGCTCTTATGTTAATAATGGCTTTTAAACCTGAAGATGTTAAATGTTCACCTTTTTTCATTATCATGATAACTTCTCTAAATAAAATATAATCCGCAAGCTTTTGAGGCCCCCCCTCTCTCTCTTAGAGAGAGGGGGGTCCAAACCGTGATTAAGGGATATTTATCGAAATGAGGGATAATTTTTGTGATGATTTGATCTAAAGAACTAACTGTAAAATCACGACAATCATTTCTCTCTTTACTTATTCGTCCTATACCTCCAAAGAAATCTTGAATAGCTTTTAAGAGTTTAACATCTTTTTTATGAAGATTGATAATAAAATTAGCTTCGATTTTTCAACCGGTGCTGCTTCTAGGTGATTTACGTGCAATAATGGTGAAACATCCTTCTGCATCGGTAAAGCCTGTCACAAATCAAGGTAGGATAATAAGAGAAGATGTCTTAGGGTTAATATTATTACTAGTTGTATAAAATCGTCTTGGCATAACTTGGTTAGAAGGGATTTTTACTGAACGGTTTCTCTCGAAACCTGATAGAATACATCTTAAATATGATAAATCATATCAACTACCGTATACTCGTTGCTCTTTTACAGTCACTATTTAAACCTTTTTTAATTTTTGCAATAAATATCTTCCTTTATATGGCGTCTGGGTATTTCTAGAAAAATACATTCTAATACTTCCTGTAGGTACACCTAAGGCTTCCCCTACTTCACTCATTGAAGGATATGTTGTTTTTATTCCAGTTTCCTTATCAAGTACTTCTACCGGTACACTAGGACTTCCTGCTCCTTCTGCTCGTTTACGTCCTTTACCTCCTGTACTGTTTGTGTTACCTACAGCCGCAGCAGATATTTTGGCTTTTGCTTGTTCAGAATGTTTGGAACCTAATCGAGAACCAGCTGTTAATAAAATATTATATTCTGGTTTTAATAAATCCAGATAATATTGCTCTCTTTGTATAGTTTCGGATGAATCACAATATTCCAGGATTTCTAAAGTAAAATTAGAATAACCATACTTCAGCAAAGCACTGTAGATCAAACTTTTCCTCTTTTTTATTCCTGATTCTAAGAAATAAATGTTATAGTAACCTTTCAATCTTATCTCTAGATTAATACTACTACCTACATATCTTTTTCCGTTAATTAAATTTGTTCAGCTATATACCCCGGATTTACCTTTATTTTCTTTTAGTACTAAGACCTTATCTTTATCAGCATTTCTATATATATTTACTGGCTGAAAAGACGGTGCAATAGATGAAGAATTAGTAGAATAACCACGAAATCACCCGTTTATGTGTGGTTTCGTAGTACTACTCTTATAAAGGTTTTGTTTTCCACAAAGTAAAGCCGTTCTGGAATGTTTCACATGTACTAATAAAGCCGAAGTAGAAGAGAAAAGTGATACTTTAGAGTGCAGCACAGGGAAGGAGAAAATGAAGGAGATAAAATTATAATGTGCAAAAATTAGCAAAGGATTTAGAGATAAAACAGTGACTGATTTAGATCCGCGATTACCCTTATTCTTTTCAGAAGCTTCCAAGGTTGTTACCTTACATGAGTGATTAGTTCATTCACCTATAGCCTTTATACTATAGCTTGGTACTTGGATTTTTAGGGGGTCCCCGGAATTTGGCAGTTTGTCCCGTAAACACGATGACGGTGTTATGGATGATTTCCCACATCATCCTTCAGGACTTCAAAAATGGAATGGTGCAGCGGAAACTTTAAATAAGAATCCTACAGCTATAAATAGTAAACTTATGTGTATATAGTAAGATTTATATCAATATAGTAGCCCTGTAAGGTTGTCTTTACTTACATTAGATATGCTAGTTATAATATATAAGCTGTCTAAGTTTGTGGTACCAGAATTTGCATAAAGTAACGCTGTACCTAATAGTATAAAACAGGATGACAATCCCCCTAGTAAAAAATACATAAGACCACCTGAAGTAGCGGGTTCTGAATCTCTATAGATAGTTGATAATAAATACAGTCCATAACTTTGTAATTCTATGGATAGGAATATGGATACTAAATCACTAGTAGAAATTAGAAAAACACTTCCTGTAACAATAAATAAGATAATTAAGGAGTATTCTATTATTTTAAACTGCTCTCCCATTTTATTTAAAAGTAAGGTTCCGTAATAAACTAGTTTTGTAAATAAAAGTCTAGTCGGGCTGCTATATTCTTTCAATCAAACTTTTCTAGGGTAAAATGAAGTTAACAATAAGATAACGCTAGTTATTAAAAAGATAAATAGGTGGAAAAAATTCGTAGTAGCTGTAGTATGGAATAACCCACCGAATATTCCTATACCTTTTGCTAAAAATAAAAGAGATAAATTATCATAAGCTATAAAAGCTGAAATAAGTAAGATAGTAATCGTTGCTCTAGAGTACAATATAGATTTGTCTCGTCTTGATGTAATAGCATTAGATAAAAGTAATAATATTAATGAATTTAGTAACATATCAGAATAGAGAGATTCGAACTCCCCTTTTACATCCTACAGGAAGTAACTATTTTCCTTACATTATTCTGAGAAAAATTTTTTAGCCAATGAGAAGCCTTTAAAATGAATCGAACATTTATCAGAATATTAACAGTATTCCGCTCTACCATTGAGCTATAAAGGCGATTAAATAATGTTATAAAGATATCTACTCCCCCCCCCCGCAAGCTTGCGGGGGAGAGCTTACGGTTACTTTTTTTTTTACAGGGTAATTTATAAATTACCAAACAAAATTAGAGAGGAAGTAACTATTTCCTTTAAATTATTCTGAAAAATTTTGTATAGGTGAGTTCAAATACTACACTATTTTTTATTTATTTATTTTATATAAAAGAGTTGGGTTTATAAAAATATTATACTTATCAGTATAACCTAGGGATATGAAGGAGTTGAACCTTATATTTATGATCTGCAATCAAAATGCATAGCCCTATGCAACACACCCCTTTTTTCTATAGTACGGGACTTTTTTAAAAAGTCTAATTCTTTAGAATACAACATTATACCGCAGTTAATGTAGTTCTAATACATTTTTCGTGAAAAGGATAAAATTACAAAAACTTGTTGTCTAATTCTTTCCCTTTTACTTTTTTCTTTTTAAAAAAGAAAGGAAGCCCGCAGGGGGTAGAAAATTAAGGTAATATACCTTTAATACATCTTTTGTGAAAAAGATAAAACTACAAAACCTGTTTTCTAATTAAAAAAAAGGTAATAAAGTTAACAAATTATACATTACATACCAAATATACTATAACACCATTTCTTGTTAATGTAATTCTAGTGCATCTTTAATATATGAACAAGATAATACCACAAATACTTGTGATTGTATAAAGGCAATACCTAGTTCTAATCCAGAGAATGCAATTATAAAGGCTAATGGTAATAATCCTAGAATAAAGAAAATGATACCTGAACTCATGATGTTATATGTGAAACCACTAAGTATATTAAGTAACATGTGTCCAGAAAGTCGTTCAACAAATTCATCCTCAGATTATGCTATTTATTAACATAAGTATACTTTTATTGCTTTATAATTAAATTAGGCTGTCACCGGATAAAATACACGGCATATACCACAGTACTCTAGTTTACTAATTTGAACAAATATTTTAAAAGGTTTAGTTCTGTTATCTTTTAAGTATAAAGATATACTGGGTTGCCGAATGCCGATTGATCTAGCAGCAGCGGTAATAGAAGAGTATGTTGTAACCTGTTTAGTGTCGACGTTAGTAACCTCCACTTTCATAGATGTTTTTTGAACCTTTTCGTTAATTTGTACTTTTATCATCTGAGTTTAAAAGTATATTTACCTAAAACAGGTTTATCATGTTTCAAGTAAATGTAATGTTCAATATATCTTCTGTCAATATCTAAAGCTCGGGCTGCAGCTCTAATGGCTTGGTAAGTAGTAGTAGTATTTTTTTCCAAATCAGTTACCTCAACTTCGATACCACTAGATTGACCTTTAGATAATTTAGTTAAAAATTCCGGAGATTTGAATGTCTTAGATGCAGCAATACGCATATTTTCTACTGCAGCTTCAGAATGTCTTCATCCAGATCCTCGTGAAGGGCTTCCAGGTATTTTTAATATATTGTACTCAGGAGAGTATACTTCAAAAAAGTGTTTTTCTCTAGACATAAGATTATCTTTGTCACAAATTTCTAAGATAGTAAGAGTAAAATTAGTATAACCGTACTTTAATAATGCAACGTTAATAGGCATACTTTTTTCGTTTAGAATTCTATTTACATTGTAATATTCCAAAAGTCTACACTTTAAAGCCACGGAACTTCCTACATATTCTTACCATTTAATTTATTAGTTCACAGGTATATACCAGATTTGCCTAGAAGAGGAACCATCACTTTTTAAAATTGAAAACGCCCTTACGTCAATAGGTCTTAAACACTTCGTAGAGAAGGCATGATTTTTAGATAGATTAAACAGGGTACGCGATTTCACGCTATGTACGTGAAAACAATAAGATGGGACAGATCTCTCCGTATAATTTTTAACAGTAGATAATTTAAGTCGTTAACAACTTTAAAGGTATATATAAACTTTGTCCCCTTATTTAAAGGTGTTTATATACTTTATCCTTTCTTTAAAGTGTTACATTATAAACTTCACATAATACGAAATTACCAAAAGATTATATAAGTCCATATATAACAGTATAGTTGTTGTGTTAATTTTTCCTTTCGACACACTCTACCTAACCGACTATGGAGTTTATAGAGGGAATAAAAACAACAAAGCTAAATATTATAAAATGAGGATAGGGTATTGTTATAACTTTAATCTTAGGTTACTTATTTTCTCCTAAGAACCGGCTTTCCCGGCGACTAGAGTACACCTTACCATTAGTTTAATCTAATGGAAGAACCGTCTACTCGTTGCTCTTTTACAGATAAATCCTTATCTGATTTAGATCCGCGATCACCCATTCCTATTGCTAGAATCTCTAATGATATTACTATACCCTCAGTCATTAATGAGGGCAGTTAAGAAGTTTCCGTCTTATATTTAGTTATTAGAGCTTTAGGGTTTCCCCGGAGTTTGGCTCTTTAACGCAACAAGAATGAGATACCTAATCTCATCTTTTTTTTTTACGTTTGCTGCCAATCTTAATCCTAGAGAGACATTCCGAGCTAAGTACGAGATTGTTTCTATTATTACTAATAAAGGTAATAAACCTAACGGGCAGCCCGCGGGAACAAATAAAGAAAAGAATTTTAATCCGTGCTCTTTGAATCCTAAAACTGTTGCACCTAATACAACAGTAAAACTAAGTGAGAATGTTAAGATAAAATGAGATGTTGAGGCAAAACTATAAGGACTTCTTGATAGACATATAGATATATCAAGCCGGACTATATCTTGACTGCTCTATTTAGTAATATGAGCAGCCTTTTACGTGTAGTCTCTGAGGACCCCTCTAGAATACACTATATTTTTGTCTAAAGTATTAGTAGTATCTGTTGGTTTCCTGCTGATTTTTCATTGTTTTATCTTTAGAGTTGTTACGTGTTTTAATAAATTCTACAGCCATTGTTAAATTCATGATTAATGATCGTATCTAAAGCATTAGAAATTTTCAGCATATAGTAAAATTTTACGTATTATATTACCAATTATAATAAAGCGTAATTAAAAACAAAATATTTGGGTTAGACTATTTTATATCTAAGACGTTTAGTTAATGTATTCTTTTACTGTTCATATTACTTTTAATTCTTTTTATATTTTCTATACCCTGCTTTGTTAAATGATCTTTAGATTTTATTAACTCGGCTACTTTACAAAAATTTAGGTAATCTTCCTTTTTAGTACCTAGTAAGGGATATTTATTAAATAAAGATATAATTTTATTATTTATATCAGAAAGAGTTGAAACAGTTAAATTTACTTCATTACGGCTAAAATAACATTTCCCACAACCTAAATAATTTGAAATATTAAATAATAACACTGAATCCTTAGAATGTTGAGTTATTACAAATCTTAAACCTATATTGTCTGTTGTTTTTTTGCTTTTAGATTCCTGAATAATAACCATAAAAGATCCTTCCCCTTCAACAAACCCTATTAGTCAATAAACATCTTTTATTTCTGAAATATCAACCTTTGGTCTTACTACGGGTATCATATTAGGAAATGTTTCTTTAAATTTTTCAGATAAACCCCAGTTTAATACAGATTTTATACCAACTAATGTTAGTAAACCTTTTTAAATGTAACTTTTCCTGTATTAAATCAATAGATTGTTTAAATAACAGGTAATCTGCTAATTTTTGAGGCCCCCCCCTCTCTCTCTTAGAGAGAGGGGGGTCCAAACCATTATTAAAGGGCAATTATCGAAATGACTTGTTATTACTCTTAAATTCTTTAAAGAGCTAACACGATACATAAATGAATCTTGACCGTGTTTATATATTTTACCTACACCCCCATGTTTTTTTGTAAAGCTTCTAAGATTTTTAGATCTTTTTTATGTAAATTAAGTTGAAATATAGGTTTAACTTGTCATCCTGTTTTCATTCTACAATCTTTATAGATAGATGTTGTAAAACAACCTTCTGCATCTACAAGACCTGTAATATAATAAGGATTAAGATAATAAGTGTTATTAAGGTTATATCTAGGATAATTAGAAGTATTTGAAGAATATAGTCTGGTTATTTTGTTTTTTAAATTAATTAAGCTAAATGTTTGGATAATATATATACGTAGGCTCCTTTTAACCTTTCCATACAGAGTGTGATATGAATAATGCATAATAATTATAAATAAGATAATGGTTGTAAATAAGATAATGGTTATAAATAAGATAATTTAATATAAGTAAGAGTAAGTTTAGATATTTTCTATTTTTCGTTCTTGGAAACGGAAGGGTTTTTTATTCTAATGGCCCTATCACTTTTAATAGCATTAATCAGTTCTAACCCTTTTTCAGTAAGATGAGCTTTAGCTTTTAATACTTCGGATACTTTAACAAAATCCAAGAAATCTTGTTGTTTAGAACCTAATAAGGGATATTTCTGAAATAAAGGTATAATAATATTGTTTATATCCTTCTGGTTAGAAACAGTAAAATAAACTTCTTTTCGAGTAGCTGTAGGAATATATCTACCGCAGCCTAAATATTCCACCAAACTCTTCATTAATATATTGTCACGAATATGTTGAGTCAAAGTGAATCTTAAAGATACTCTTATCTTTTTTTTTTGAGTAACAATTTGGAAAGACCCCTCTCCCTCTACAAAACCTACTACTCATTGCTTATCCTTAATAGGGCTAGATAAAACCGTAGGTCTATCAGCAGGAGTAATATTTAACCATTCTTCCTTTAATTTATCCGGTAAACCTCTATTAAGAGAAGCCTTTAGATTTATTATTTTCAAAATACCTGGTTGAGTTAAATGTTCTCCTATATTCATTAATTCAACAACCTGCTTAAATAAAATATAATCAGCTTGTTTTTGAGGACCCCCCTCTCTCTCTTAGAGAGAGGGGGGTCCAAACCGTAAGTAAAGGAAAACTGTCTAAATGTTTTATTATTACGCTTAAATTATTTAAACCAAAGATACGATAATATAAAGAATCCGGGCCGTGTTTATAAATACGACTACACCTAATGATTTTTGAATTCACTCTAACAACTCTTTATCCTTACCATGTAAAGATATTTGAAATGCAGGGATAATTTGCCAACCTGTTAATAATTCATTGTTTTTAAGGATAGAAATATTAAAACAACCTTCACCGTCTATAAATCCCGTTAGATAATGAGGATTAATAACAAGGAGGTATCTTTATTTTGATGATTATTATCAGAAAGAGTAGAATATGAATTAACCATCACCCGGGCGGCTTTTTTATTTTGAATTTTTCAATAACTCGTAATTAAACTAACACCACCTAGTTTAAAACCATTATCTCTTTTACACCTCTGGCTTATAATTTTAAAGTTATTATTGTAATTACTACTGCTATAAAGGTATTGTGACCGAACCATTCCTATTAGGTTGTTTATTAAAATGAAAATAAATAATGCATACATAAATGGAAAGTAAGCTTGACCATTTTTATTATTAATTTGGTTTACAACAATGCTATGTATAGTTGCATATAATGTTTCTTGACTTAAAGATCATTTGTTTGGAGTTATTTTGGAGTGGTTAGTTGCTAAAATACTAAAATAGAAAGCTATGAAAGCAGCTATAGTCATGTACAACCCTATATTAGTTATAGATAGGTTCATGTTTGCTAATAATGGTGTATCTATGCTAAATAAGTTTCTTATTTCAAATTGGTCAAGTGGGCTTAGTATTGTATTGTGTTTCATTAGCTATATTATTATGTTTTACTACAAGTATAAATTTTTCGAAATTGTTATGATACGGTTTTTAAAGATATTATTCTTTAAAAATGTTACTATTTAACAAAAAAGTATTAAATATGTACTAGGCATAAAGTTAATACTTATAATCTATAATCTAAATATAAAGGTGATAGAATTATGAAGTAATACATTACATGTCAAATATACTACTATATGTTTTTATAAAGAATGATTTAAAATCCTATTCCAGGTTATTATGATTCAAACATAACAAATCCTCAACTCAAATGAGGCGCCTAACCAACCTGGCTCTAACCCGTATATAATATACAATATACTCTCTAAGGTAACTAAGAGATGTTTTAATAAAGTTGTACTCAACCTTTAATGTGTATTATAATGAATTGCTATATCGTATCAGCTCAGCTGTATTTGTTACAAAATAATAAATATGGAAAACTGAGAACAAGTTATTAATTATTATATAATGTTATCATAAAGAGAAATAACTTGAAAGAAAAATACTTTATATCGAATAGATATAAAAATCAATCTTTTACCAAATATGTCTAAATTCATAACACAATTAAACTATGAAAAAAAGAATTTTTTGTGATATATCGTATACTTTAAAAGGATTGTCTGTACAACATGCTACTGTTTTACGTTACTAATTTGTTATGTTTCCTATACTATCTATTAGAATTAGTAGCCTAAGGTTTTTTGAATATATCATTATATTAAGACAACATAAGATATATTACTTGGATACAAGTAAGCCGGGTCATGTACGTAATATTTAACTAAAATAAAGATTAATTAAGGCTTTTTATTTCATAGTTATAATAAAAAACTGAAAGTTTTTATTATCTTAATTTCTGTGGATTACCCAAGCTTTTACCTCACTTTTAAAAAGCTATATTTAAATCACTGGACTTCCCTACTATTCTCCTAAAAATATTAAATATAATAAAATTAGGATGAATTACATTTGTATCACAAGTTTAAAAACAATATAAAAGTTTTTTATGCTTTTGTTTAGAACTAGTACATTCTAAGTTTATAGTTATATATCCGTGGGGATCCGACTAACATCCATCCTCCTCCCCCCTTCTCCCCCGCAATATAGCGGGGGAGCTTTCGGTTATTTTTTCTTTTGCTTAACTGTTTGTTTATTTTTTTTTATAGTTTCTTTTTTTTTCATAGAAAAAAAAATAAACAAACTGAAAAAAAAAGAAACTAAAGCAATAAACAAGTGAGCAAAAGAAAAAAAGAATTAAGGAAAATGAGTTTAGAATGCGGACAAATTCATTATATACATGGAACGATTCGTATCCAATTCCATATCTGGAGCCTGTACATCAATTCTGGTGATGTGTTGTAACAAGGGATAAATATAATAGTAGATAATCCACGTTCATCTCCTTTTCTTTAATAAAAATAACATAATTAAAAAAGTATTATGTAAGGTGATTTTTAATTGTTTACGTTGTTTTATAGGGTATATAAGGGTTTCCTTACTCTTTACTTTTTTTAAAAATATCATGATATATGTATAAAAAAATAACTGAGGAAAACCACAAGAGTCCAATAATCCTCCAAACCCTCACAAATAACGTACATAACAAATAAAAATTCAAGAAACAAGACTTATAATACCCAAATCAAGTTCCCTTAATAAAAGTAAGGATTCTAGGTATAGGGCATATACAAAAATGGTATTCGTCCCTCCGTATAAAAATAACCCAGCATGTCAAAATGACAAAAGCCAAGATGATATAGGAAAGGGTAGCTTGCAGCGAAAAGGGTTTCGTTATGAGTCCCCCCCCCTAATTGCTCTTACATTTGTGTAATGCTCTTTTCCATAAACTGGTATTCATTATACTATAATGTAACATGGTTACATTTCATAAAAAGTTAATTGTAAAAAAAAAGACAATTAAAAAGTGTGTCTTCGTTAAACGAAGATAACACAAATTATATAAAGTAATTTACGCGAGCCAGGAGAGAAATTTGAATTCCCACTATTAATGCATGAAATTAATGTTCTACCGATTGAACTATCCTGGCTTATTATTGTATAACATACAACAAATATATTCCCTATCTAAACCATATTGGTGTAAGTATATTTTATAGCACATGTAATAGGTAAACTATGTTAGTCTATAAACGTGTATAAAGGTATATAGACATATATAGCACATTAAATAACAACCCTATATCTAACACTATACTGGGAGGATACCCTGAATCGAACAGGGAACTTACTGTGCCACATACAGTTGTTCTGCCAATTGAACTATATCCACCTTTTTTTATGTAGGGGTGATTCGAACACCCATAAGTAAATACCAAAAATTTATGACTTACCATTAGTCTACTACATATTAATAATGATGAACATATTAAAAAATAAATTAAAATATGTAAATTTTATAGAATAATACGTTATTATAATATTTATGGGTAATAAGACTCGAACTTATATGAATTAATTTCACCCCGTCCTAAGCGGGACCTGTCTACCAATTTCAGCATACCCATTTTTAATACTAAAAATAAAAACTATTTTAGGATACTGTGTAAATAAACCTTAAGATATACAAATATTCTATAAGCAATACAAATATAACTTATGTATATATAGAAGTAAAAAAGTATATCTAGAAGTAAAAAAGTATAAATACAACTTCCTTCCCCCCCCCGCAATATAGCGGCAGGGAGAGCTTGCGGTTATTTTTTCTTTTGCTTAACTGTTTGTTTATTTTTTTTATAGTTTCTTTTTTTTTCATAGAAAAAAAAATAAACAAACTGAAAAAAAAAGAAACTATAGCAATAAACCATGAGCAAAAGAAAAAAAATTAAGAAAAATAAATTAATTCACCCTAAATGTATAATACATTATAAAATAGCTAAATACACCTTAAATAACCTAAATTTAGTTGTATTTTCATTCATCATAAAAATTAAATAATTATTAAGCTGTATACCGTTTTTAATTTATCTTTTATAATAAACTAAATACTACTGTTTAAATAATATGCTCGAGATAAGATTTGAACTTATAGCCTAAACATCTTCAGAGTTCCGCTCTACCGGGTTGAGCTTCTCGAGCCTAGTCTCTTTAAACATTAATGGAGATATTAGGACTCGATCCTAAAATAACGATATGCAAAATCGCAGTTTTACCAATTAAACTATATCCCCTTAAGTTAATACATAAAAATAACTTATAAAGTAAGCCCAAGCGGGGTTTGAACCCGCGCATTTAACAGTGAAAATGTTACGTCTTAACCACTTGACTATTGGGCCTTAGATTTTATATAAATGCTTAAAACCGCAAAATATAAGAGTAAAAAAAAAACAGTATTTAAATACTATTTAAAAGTAACAATATTGTTTATTTCCCTATAAGGCTAGAATGATTTGAACACTCATCTGAGCTGTTATGAGCAGCTTGCTCTACCTATTAAGCTATAGCCTTTAACTATGCGGACAAAGGACTTGCACCTCTATTTACTGGTCATGAGCCAGGTATGTTACTATTACATCAATCCGCGTTAATTCTTCCCTAATTTTTTTGCTCAATGGTTTATTGCTATAGTTTCTTTTTTTTTCATAGAAAAAAAAAATAAAAACAGTTAAGCAAAAGAAAATAAAAATAACCGCAAGCTTGTGGGGAGGGAAATATCTAAATAGCCCAGTACGAGAATTGCACTCATATCTTCCGATTACAAAACGGGTGCATTACTATTATGCAAACCAGGCTAAATAAAGTATTTTTAATGATAAGTATGTTATTTAGTTAATGATAAAAATTAGTACTTTATACCTAAGAACATCAAAGCCCTTTCAGCCAAAGCCTATAACCCCTTAACCATGTTGTTAGAACTAGAGTTAACTGTTGCAGCTACTTTTCTAGCACTAACCCTATGAAAAAATGGGATTCGTAATGTTATACTACGTTTCTAAGAGTATCCTAAGGTAAGCTTCGTGCCTAGATGCATTCAGCACTTATCTTAACTAACATAGCTTTCCTGCCATGCCTATACTATGTATAAATACTTGAGTATAAAAGTATTACCATCTATAGCTCAAATAGGTAATAAATTCACATGAATCTATCTATATTACTCTCCTTCTTCTGTAGATACCCATTCTCTACTTATTAAGGAGAACCTATTCTTGCCGTAATTTATCAGGTTAATATTAAGCGCATAAACAACAGGTAAACCATAGGTTACCATACCCAACTCCTTTCGTACGAAGGGGCTATCCTTATTTTACTCCAATTTCCTCTAGAAGATAGAAACCATACTGTCTCACGACGTATTTAACCCAGCTCGTGTAGCTCTTTAATCGACGAACAGTCGTACCCTTCATGATTCCTGCATTCATGTGGATGAGCTAAGCCGACATCGAGGTGCCAAACTGCGCACTCAATTTGTACTCTCTGGCGCAATTAGCCTGTTATCCCCAGCGTAGCTTTTTCAATAATACAAGACCTTTCCTTACTGCGTCTTGCGGTCTTTATGCCCTGCTTACGCAACTGATAGACGTGTATGTCAAACAGTAAAGCAAGATTAAGCCATTAAACTTTGGAAGTATATATCAACATCATTTCTTATACAGATATTCTGTAAAAAAAAATAACTAATAGTGTTATAATTATATCTTCTTTTACAATTAGATAGTAATTATTAATACTATATATACACCTATTTTCCACATAGGTAAAATCTTACTTATATTAAATTGTTTTAGTTCTAACTTAAATAGAAATATAACTGAATTAGTTATAGATACTTTATAAAAGTAAATATAAAAAATAACAAAGTAAATATAGTAATTAAAAAATTAAAATATACAAGGCAATTATTTAATAAAAGCCCTATATAATTTGCGTATAGCATATTACAAAAATAAATTTGGATACTCCCAGGTACTCTTTATGGGATCTGTGCCCCGCATAAACCATCTGCTAGCCATTGTCTCCTGAGCTTGATATAATCTCCCTCCTTTTATGGATTACATTCAGACGTCAGTTACAATAATGTAACCTATTCTACTGATATAACAACCAGAGTAAAGGTGTTTCAATTTTGTCGCTCAACTACCTTATTCCCTAAAACCTGTTAAATTATACCCTATAACTAGTAACAGTAAAGCTGCATGGGGTCTGTCGAGATAGGTCGTTTTATTACTAAAATTTCCCCCTCCAAGAACCGTACGTGCGACTTTCATCGCATACGGCTCAAGTATTTATTTGTGTTAATTAAAGAAATGTAAGATTATTCTGTTTGATTTAGGTTTATAAGATTTAACTTGTCTTTGGTACTAATGATATTAGTATCATACAATCTTCCTTTGTTCATACCTTTCTTGATAGCTATCATATGTTTAAGTCCATCCTCCTCTTTGTGGGTATTTTTAGCCTTTAACTCGTATAATGCTTTTCAATCCAAGTAATCCTTATGTTTAAGCGTATACAATGGGTACTTTGCAAAAAACTCTATTAACTCAACACTACAATGTGTAACATATCTAGATACACCTCTAGCCTTCTCAACTTGTTCTAGTTTAGAAATATCAAACTTAGGTTTTAAATAACCTTGTCCAAAATAAGATTTAATGGCTTCTAAAACTTTAACATCGTGAGTGTGTTGAGCTATTTCAAGTGTAATCGTAATACTTAATATATATTTGTCCCTGTTCTTATGATTACCTATTGTACATTGGAAGCATCCCTCACCATCTATAAATGCTTGGATTCATTCTGGACACAGAATTATTTGTTTATCATTTAGATATAATCATCTCTCTTTGAAAGATCTCTTACTATTCATTTTCTCTTTAATATCTAACACTTGTTTAATTTGTTTATCTTTATTATAATTAATAATGGCTTCTTTTCAATCTAAGAAGTCTAATTGTTTAGAACCCACTAAAGGGTACTTGTCAAAATGAGGTATAATAATATTTATAAGGTGTTCAATCTTGGAAACTGTAAATTTATAAGCAACAAATTGCCTATTATCTAAGTTTATATTACCAATTTTGAAATATGCCTGTAAATCTGTTAATATAGAAACAGAATGTTGTTTTTGAGTAACCTTAAAAGAAAAAGTAACTTTATTAGTAGATTTAGCGTAATTTATACTGAAACTACCTTCCGCGTCCGTAATACCAGTTACTCATCAAGGTGTTAATTGATTTGTGATGTATAGTGTGTTTTGATTAGCTTTAGTTTATATAAATTTATTTACTAAGCCACTACCACGTCCTTCAGGGCTACTTCAGGTTAGGGTGCTAGCCTTCTGAAGTCCCGAATCACATCACTAGATTTTGCTTATAAGCGTACGGGTGCTGAAAACCACATCGTAGTTTGTTGTAGCTTAAGTGTACGAGTCCACAACAAAAGACTTTTTAAAAAAGAACCGCTGTGACCAAAGAAACCTAGTGTAACGTGTAACCAACACAGAAAAAAAACTGAACATTCACTTATTTTACTATTATAACTCACTCATTATTACTAATTAGATATTCAAATCTTACAATAAATACCAGTCTCAAGTCAGCATGCTTTCACATTGATTATACAATCTATCCTTACCATTACAGCAAGGCATTCGCTTTTTAAGACATCCTTTACCCACTAGTATATATTTAATCTCACGATTAAACTTCCTTCACTAACTTTTTAATATATATAAAAAAAAGTAAGGTGAAGGGTACTATTGGGCTTACCTAGTTTACTTTACAACACTTTAATTATTACCTTAGGATTCCACTATACGTATGTCGACAAAAGATCCATTAATAGAAGGACGAAAAACCTTCTATACAGTCGACCATATTCTATAAACCTTTAACTTGTTTCGGTCCTTTTTATAGAATACCTAGATTACGCTTCAAACGTGAATTCAGCCGAAGTTTATCCATAGTAATATAGCTCACCTCCCTTTATAAAGGCAGGATAGTCTGAAACTAATTCATGGGCTTTACACAACAGAATTACTCCCGTTGCATACCATGTGAGCTCAGATAATGGATTATCAGGTGGGTTCTCACCACATTGTTGTAAGCACTTTCTAGTCGCACTCTCGTCTATCTAGAGATAGGCAGTATCTTCACTGCCATTCCAGTTTCACTGAGCCAATCATTGAGACAGCTGTTGCATCGTGAGATCATTCATGCGCGACATCATTTAAATGCCAAGGTATTTCGCTACCTTAGGACCCTCATCATTGCAGATAAAATTTATCATACAAAAAAGGATTTTGACACACTATTTTCTTTTTAAATTCATATTGTCTTTAATAGTTAAAATCCTATTAAAACCATCTTCTGTTAAATGGTCTTTAGAATTCACAATTTCAGCGACTTTTTTAAAGTCAATAAAATCTAGTTCTTTTGCTCCTTTGATATTATATTTATCAAAAAAGGGTATTATTATGTTTAAGATATCCGAAGTATTTACTATTTGAAATGCTACAGAAGTTTCAGTGAAGTATATATACTTATCTTGTTCAAACTCAAAGAATTGAGATAATCCTTTAAGTACTTCTTGTTCTCTTATATGTAAGTGAACAGCAAATCTTAATTGTACTTTCCCCATACGAGTTTTTGTAGTCTTAATATTAAAACTACCATCTCCACTTACAAATCCCGCAATTCAATAAGAACTAGGAATTCCTTCAAATTTAAACTCTACTCTTTCAAGAAGATCCACACCAGAAACCAGAAACCAGAAACCAGAAACCAGAAACCAGAAACCAGAAAACTTATGTTTTAACTTTTCAGATAACCCTTTATTAAGTGAACTTTTAATTAATTTAGATATACCTTTTTCGGTTAAATGCTCATTAAGCTTAATGATGTTAAAACTTTCTTTAAATAAAGTATAATCTATCTTCTTAGCAGTTACTAAAGGATATTTATCAAAATGATCTATTATAACTTGTAAGTCTTTAAATGATTCTACTCTATAATAAACTTTTGTACCTGAACTATATATTTGCCCAACCCCAAATCAATTTTTAATCTCTTCTAGTATTGCTAAATCTTTTTCGTGAAGACCAATAGCAAATATAGCTTTTACTCTTCATTTAGTTTTACTATCAGAACGGGGTTGAATTAATATATTAAAAGTTGATTCAGCATCAGCAAATCCTGTAACAAAAAAAGGATTTAAACGATTTGAATCATTAGTTGTGTAGAATCTTTTTTGGTTAGAAAGGACTTTTATTTGATAATTTCTCTCGAAACCCATTAGAGTATACCTTAAACATGGTGAATAAACACCATGTCAACTATCGTCTACTCGTTGCTCTTTTACAATTACAGGTTTGTGGCTTGTGGGTCATTTAGAACCTGTAATTGATTTAGATACGCGATTATTCATTTCTCTTTCGATCATCTTCTGACTTGTTACCGTCTCTGAATGATTAATTCAGCCACTCAAATACTTTCGTAAATGGCTTGGTACCAAAAGCTTTAGAATTTCCCCGTAATTTGATAGTTTGACCCACAAATGAGATATCCTACATCTCAAAGCAGGTAAGGCCGCCATTAAATGGGGGTTCCTTCAAAACCTAGCCTATTTTAGTCGTCTAAGTAAATCCGTTAACCAGCCATCATTGGGCAGATAGCGCACTCTATACATTGATTTACATCTTACGCAAAGTGCTGTGTTTTAATTAAACAGTCGTGCAACACCATTTTATGTCTCCTCTTCCTAAACTGATATTAATCAGTAGGAATGGCACACCTTCTCCCTCAGTTACGGTGTCAATTTGCCGAGTTCCTTAATGATTGTTAGCTCAAACGCCTTCGTATTCTCTACTAGCTTACTTGTGGTAGTTTTTAGGTACGGTTTTAGTATATACAAGGAAACTAGTATCATCTTTTTAGTTTATAACCTAGAACAATTTCTCCTTTCTTGTATATTATATGCTTTTCCAGAACATTTTACTCAATTTCTTTATGTTGTCACATATAATCTCCTCATCATTTTATCCTTTAGGTTTAATTTAGAGACCGATTAACTTTCCCATAAGCTTAAGGCGAGAGAACGTTTTACACTTAGTGTTATACTAAGTTCTCTTTTTCGTTACTCGTGTCAGCATTCTCACTTGGGATATGTATGGTAACCCGCTATATAGCGAGCAAATTACAAATGTAATTATGAAATAGACGTAACTAACTATATAGTCAGTTATTATAAATTAATAAAAGACCAACCCGTAATACTAGTTACTATCTATTTAAAACCTATTTACCCAATGTTCCGCTACCCCATAAATAATACTTAAATAACCTTTAAGTATAGTAAACTAGGATTATACCTAATATAATTATTATGGACAAGGTGTCGGTGTTTTGTTTTAGATCCGTTATATCTTCGGCGCTTTTAACTAATTAGGTTAACGAATTAACCATTTGAACCAGTGCTCTGTTACGAGGTCTTTAAAAAATGGCCGCTTCTAAGCCTATTTCCTGGTTGTATAGTTTAAATACTTCCTTACTTTCACTTAACAAAAACTTTGGAACCTTAAACACTTGTTCTGGGCTGTTTCCCTTTTGACACACACAGATCTACCTTATTTTATCCTTATTATCGGACAGAGTAAAGGTACTTCTCCCTAAACGGTTATTTTACAATAACTATCCATTTAGACAACAGACTAAATCTGGTTTCAGTATTAACTGAAACTAAAGTAATTTTCATTTCTTTTTCTAGTTTAACTTTTTTTAACGAAACCTATACTTTATTAATAATATATACACCATTAACAATAGAACCTCTTTTAATAGCATTATACACAGCTTGTCTAGATATACCTAAAAATACACCAGCTTCCGTTTGATTTGTAAAAGATTTTATCTCATTTGTCTCAGTATTTAAGACTGAAACAGCTACTCCCTCACGAAGAGTAGTTTTAACTCTTAAATTTTCTAAAGCTTCTTCAGATAAAGGATTTCTTTTTCTATAGTTGGCCGTAGCAGCTGCTAATTTATTTCTGGTATCTTCATTGACAACCTTTCCCGTGTGAATTGAAGATATAATCTTCTTATGCTCAGGAGAGATTACTTTCTCTTTTAGTTTTAATATAGTTTCCTGACTATGTTTAAACCCTAATAAAGAGTAAGCATTTTTCAAGATATTGTATTCAGGTATTAGTAAATCTATATAGAATTGTTCCCGTTCCGTAAGGCTTATTACAGGACAATATTCTAATATTTCTAATGTAAAATTAGAGTGACCATACTTCAGTAAAGCATCTTTTATATGTCTAGAGTTTCTTTTTAACTCTTTAATATTATAATAGCTTCGTAATCTTATTTCTAAGTTTACTGCACTTCCTACATATGTATTACCATTTAAGTTATTTACCCAACGGTAAATACCTGACTTACCTTTATTGTCTTTCAATACTTGTGATTTTAATTCCTCTGAGTTTGTATATTTAATAACAGGAGATACCAATTCAATCTTTATGTTATTGTCATTATTGTTGTTCATTTATGTTAAATTATTTGCCCTTCTCATCACTATTTTATGATTAAATGATTACCTTTCAATTAATTGTTTATAGTTTGAAATATTTTTATTGGTTAAACCAAAGAATTAGAAAAAAAAATTACTTTATTGCCATTGCACCCTTTCAGGTGAGGCTTGACTATATCTTAAGCACTATTAAATAGCGCCAACCCACATCTAGTCGATGAACTGCACACCATAATAATACAAAATTATCATGCTGCTTGGCTGCGGATTACCCATTTACTTTCATAATCTATTTCGATTTTACCATACCACGAGTCATTACCTGTGCCACAAATTATGTTACCATACTTGCTTGGTTGAAATAGCTTTAGGGCTTTCCCGTCAATTTGAGGATTTTTAGCAGGAGGTTCACTCCCACTTGTAGGCTGCTTATATAGATTACTCATGCCTATACAACCTTATCGTTAAATGTCTGATAGTTCAACACTCATCATTGCCCTTCCGAGAGCAAATACTCGCGAATAGAGTCTTCACGACCCCCCCATATGCACAAGGCATTATATACCCTAATAGGATATTAATGCACAAATTGTCCGAGATCACAGTTCTGTACCTGCTATGATGTTATTTAAACTACATACTTACATATGTTTCGCGGAAAACCAGCTATAGTAGTCAGGATTGTCTTTCACTAACTTACCACAGTTCTTTGGATATCTTTACAACGATACAAATTATCTCTTTGGCCGTGGAACTTTTATTATTTCCAACGTAGGCCGAGCTGAGACTTTTCTCCCTAAATAGCATTTTATTGCTATCCATTTAACGGATAATATAATTTTATTCTTTTTTGAAGTTTTTATTTAATTTTACAGATAGAATACGTTTTTTTAATTAGTCTATTATGCAACAATGCTTGACTTACTGCAGCTCTTGTCACACCTAATGCTTTACCTGCCTCAGTCATGCTAGCATAACTTGTTACATCATTAGTTATTATATTTTTAACAGTAATAGACAATCTATTAGCTATTGAAGCATTAACAGTAGAAAGAGCTTTTCTTTCTCTTACTTCATCACTTAGAATAATGTTTCTCATTTTTTCTAATGATTCTTGAGAATGTTTATATCCTAAAGTAGAACCTGCTATTGTAGCTATATTATAATGAGGTTTATAAAGATCTAAGTAATATTGCTCTCTTTTAAGTACATCTTCATAGGAACAATATTCCAAGATTTCTAATCTAAAGTTAGAAAACCCGTGTTTTAAAAGAGCTCTATCAATAGGTCTATTACTTTTTGCTAGAGAACGTAAACTAAAATATGTATACATTCTAACATGTAAATTAGTAGAACTACCAATGTAAATATTACCGTTTACCTTATTTACTCAACGATATACAGCTACTTTATTACGGTTTTCTGTTAAGATCTGTATTTTGTCCACATCAGCGTTATCATAAATAACAACTGGTTTGAAATTACCAATATTTCCTGAAGAAAATGACCTAGAAAAAGTTTTTATCGTTTGTAGAAAGAATATTGTAGTAGCTTTAAAATTTAAATTGTTTTTTTTACCAAGGTTGACATTCATTATTTTGAGGGTTATCCTTTCTATTCTATCACTGAGTTAGGGTGCTAGCCTTTCAGTGGCCCGAGTACCTCTCTACTTGTACCTTGCTTGTAGCTGCTACGGGTATATACTAGCCATAATTTACTCGTCTATTGTTCAAATTAGTTAATTTGAAGGTAATAAAATAAGAATGTCTAAGAAAACTGTTGTGAGATACCTTAAATATATTTAGCTCACAACAAAACTAAATATGTTTTATGAAAAAAAATCTATACTATCAACTTCATAAAATTATATTATCCTGCTATGTTTCCATAGAGGTTTGACTATATCTTAAGCTTTCGCCGATCACCATCTAGTCGATGAACTGCACACCATAATAAAACTATTATGCTGCTTGGCTGCGGATTGCCCATTCACTTTCGTAATCAATCTTGATGTTACTATACCGCGAGTCATTACCTGCGCCCTTAGTAATGTTACCATACTAAGTTAGTTAAGATTGCTTTAGGGGTTTCCCGTCATTTTGACGATCTTTAGCAGAAGGTTCACTTCTACTTGAGCTAATTAAAGAGGCTCATTTCTTTATATTACCCATTCGGCCTTTTATAAGCCTGACCATGGTAAGATCACTACTCTTCGGGTCTCTAATTAGATACTAATTCATTACTTAATAATTGGATTATCTAGGCAAATTGATTTTTTTTTGTGTATTTATATTATGTTTTGTGTATTTATGTTATTCACTATTCTACTCTCATTTAATATATCACCACTAATCACTACTTGCTTGCATCTAACTAGAACTTGCTGACCCATTATACAAAAGGTACGCTCTCATATGTTTATTAAACTTACCTTGAGCTGCTTATAAGACTACTATTTTACATACTTCCTTCACAGTACTATTCTCTATTTCTTGTATATTATATTAAGGCTTAGAGGAAGGTTCCCCTATATTCAAACAGATTAATCCATTTTACTTTAAGCCTATATCTATTTTCATTCACACTACTAATAGAATCTCGTTTGATTTATTTTCCTGAAGCTAATAAGATACTTCAATTCACTTCGTTTTTTTTTATAGAAATTCTTCTACCCTTTTCCCTAATAAATGAAAATTACTCCATCATTTTTACGGTACTAATGGTTTAATATACAGCCTTTTATAATTCTATAATAGTCTCTTTATATACTAGCCATAAAGTTAATCCTTATAATCTATAATCTAAATATATAAGGTAATAAAATTATGAAATAATACATTACATATCAAATACATTACTATATATTTTTATATAAAAGTGATTTAAAATCCCATTTCAGGTTATTATGATTCGAACATAACAATTCCTCAACCCAAATGAGGCGCCTAACCAACCTGGCTCTAACCTGTTTATAATATACAATGTACTATTTAAATATAGATAATATCTTTATATTGTATAACAGATAATCTATTTATAAAAATACAAGATAATATCTTTATATTGTGGGACAGATAATCTATTTATAAAAATAAAACAGAGAATCTATCAAGATATAACAGAGAATATCCGATTCGAACGGATGTGATCTTTCAATCAAATAAGTTTCAAGCTTATCACTTTAAACCACTCAGTCAATTCTCTTTTTTAGTTTGTATTTGTTCTATAAACTAAAAGATACAATATATCTTTCATATTTACCTAATTTTTTTTTTTGCTCACTTGTTTATTGCTTTAGTTTCTTTTTTTTCTGTTTGTTTATTTTTTTTTCTATGAAAAAAAAAGAAACTATTAAAAAATAAAATAACAGTTAAGCAAAAGAAAAAAATAACCGCAAGATTGCGGGGGGGGGGTAGTATAGCTGTGCACAATTCGCCTCCGGGGATTTTAATTAATAAATGAAATATGTTATAAATACTTAAAGTACAAGTGCGTACAAGACTCGAACTTGTAAGAACATGTCCGTACCATGTCGTTATACCAATTTAACTAACGCACCTTATTGATTCCTCAACGAATTGAACGTCGATCACATCCTTATCAAGAATGCGCTTTACCTATTAAGCTAAGGAACCTTTATTACACACATACTATATGAAAATTTAAAACAATATAAAGATTACAATTTTTAAAAAAAAAATGGTATTAAATAAAAGTATATAAGCTTATATATCTTTTCATTATAACAAGAGCATCCAGACTTGAACTGGAAATTTGAAGTTTGAAGCTTCCTATTTTGCCAATTAAACTATACTCTTTTTTAAAATTATTAATAACACCTTATATAAAATTGAACTATCATTTTATATAAAATGATGTTTAAAATTAAACAATAATGTTAATAACCCCATTTTTGAAATTAACTAGACTCTTTATTAATCCTTTAAAAGATTTGTTATTGTTTTCAATATAATTATCTAATGAAGACTTAACAAATATAAATATATTACATAAATACACTAAATTCAAAATAATGAAATTATTGTAATTATGTATAACTTATACTATCTGTCTAGATGTGTAAAAATTCTATCCTTTTAGCTGCGTAAAAACTTTATCCGTTTAGATGTGTAAAAACTTTATCCCTTTAGATGTGTAAAACTTTATCCCTTTAGATGTGTATAAATATTATATCTATATTCGGAAAAGAGTGGATTTGAACCACCAGGTGTTAAACACAATATTTAGCAAATATCTCGCCTTACCTATAGCAACTTTTCCTTTTACCTGTTATTGTATAAAATTTATAAAAATTTTTACTAGAATTGGAGTTAAATATGGAAGTTAAACCTATAACGGATGTTAACTATATAACTGAAAAGTTAAGTGTAGAATGGATGTTAACTATAAAACTGAAAAGTTAAGTGTAGAATGGCTTTTTATAAAGAATTTAACTTAGAGAGTAGATTGTAAAAGTTAAATAGAGAGTGGAAGAGTATGAAATTAAAAACCGCCTCCCCCTTTTGGGAGGGGAAAAATATAATGATAAAGTTCATTATAATAGAGTACGAGTCAGACCGGGCTTGAACCGATATCTACTTTCGTGACAAGAAAGTCCTCTACCATTAAGTTACTGACCCAATACGGCCAACCGAAGTCGAATCGGTACAAATCGTTTGGAAGACGAATGGTCTACCATTAACCTATAGCCGTATATGTTTTTTTTAAGATCTAAGGGACTTGAACCCTTATGAGAATGATTAAAAGTCATACGCTTTACCATTAAGCTAAGATCTCTATAAATATATTTACTTACCATTAATAAGTAATAAGAAATAAGTGATTCGAACACTTAACCTGCCGCGTGTAAAACGGATGCTCTACCAATTGAGCTAATTTCTTTTTTTTTTGTTTAAAAAGTTTCTTTTTTTAGTTTCTTTTTTTTCTGTTTGGACTCCCTCTCTCTGAAAGAGAGAGGGGGGCGTATGGAAAAAAAAAATAAACAAACAGAAAAAGAAACAAACAGGAAAGACGTACTATCATTATTATTTTTTTTTATTATTTTGCATTCGTTTGTGGCTTTAGAGTTATAACTATTGCCCCGACCATTGCTAGTAATAATATAATGGATGTAATTATTAATCATATTGAATAATTACCATACAGTATATTTCCTATACTTGTTATATGAGAAGTTTCTGCTAAATATCCATCTCATGACACAGATGTAACATTAGTTAAATTTTTTTTAATGCTAAAATGATAAAGTAAATT
Source organism: Alternaria sp. 'sect. Undifilum' (assembly GCA_024321975.1). Taxonomy (NCBI): domain Eukaryota; kingdom Fungi; phylum Ascomycota; class Dothideomycetes; order Pleosporales; family Pleosporaceae; genus Alternaria; species Alternaria sp. 'sect. Undifilum'. The sequence continues at coordinate 143,073 of JAJJZI010000012.1, forward strand.
ATTAGTCATTACCATATATGGTAAAACATTATTAACAAAATAATTAAAGAAACTACCTACTAATATAGCTAAAGGTATACTATTAATACTATCTATTAATAGTTCAGATATTCTAACATTTATTAACATTAATATAAATAAAAATAAGATAGATACAGCCCCTACATATACTAATAAGTAAGATAATCCTATAAAGTTTAATCCTGTTAGAATTAAATAAGCAGATATACATAAAAATAAACCTATTAAAAATAAAACAGATACAATAGGATTTTTACTAATAATAACTAATATACCTAATAAGATAGCAATAATGTACAATAAGTCTAAATTAACTACATTATAACCACTAAATGTCATTTCATGTACTATATACAACATATAAAATTGTTCTTTACCCTTTTCATAACTATTATATAGCTATTATATAAGTAAAAATAGAGCTAGTCTATAGTACGATTAAGTAAAAATATACCTACTCTATATTACTATTATTATAGCCATTAACAAACAACTATGTATATAGGAATATGAGGTATAAACTGCCCTCTATAATTGTTTGCAACATTGTTTGAAATAAATTTACCCTCGGCGTCTTCTAACTTTTTTTTTGGATTTCAAATAAAGTAAGCAACATCTCGAAGACTGAGGCGTCTTCTAACTTTTTTTTTTACAAATATCATGATATTTGTGATATAGGTAATATATGTATAAAACTAACTATATTAGAATAATATTTATAATACAATATAAACATTTAATTCTATTTTAGGAGACAAGAGATTCGAACTCTTAAAAGCGTAATACTATTGAGTTTACAGCTCAACCCTTCTTACCAATAAAGGAACTCTCCTTTTTTAATATATCACGATATATAAAAAAAAGTAATACGCAGCCCCAGTCTTCTTACTTTTTTGAAAAATAATATATATCCAAAAAAAAGTTAGAAGACGCCGGGGGTAAACTTTAAAGTCTTAGTGTAGAGGTCTGATGCCTTTTAACTTGACGAGGTTTTTCGTGTACCTTTTATCCGAAGAACGACTTGAACGTTCACGACATAACGTCAACAAAGCTTAAATTTGTCCTGTCTACCAATTCCAGCACTCGGATTTTTACTATCCCTTTTTTTTTTTCGACGTTATTTCATAACTAGAAAAACCTAGGGGGGGGGGATAGAATATTTATAAAATAATACAATATGGGTAAAAATTATAAACCCAAAAATAACTACACTAATTCAATTTTTATATAAACCTAGCCTTACGGCTGGCATAGCCTAAATATTTTATTTGTTTTTGCCAATATTTGCTGCTGACTTAAGCAAAAACAAATAAAATATTAACTAAAGGCCATCTCCGCTAGCATTCAAAACCAGAACGACTACTATCCTCTCCCCCCCGCAAGCTTGCGGGGGGGGGGATGGTCCCCTTCAAGGGTCCAGACCTAAAGGTCAGTCCCCTTTTGGGGACTAGATAACAATATAAACTTACTATGAGCCTGTTTATGGATTTGAACCATATAAATAACTAACAATTTATGCTATTTGCACAAATGTTTATGGATTTGAACCATATAAATTGATAATAATTTATGCTCCTTGCACAGACTTTTTTTTTTGGGTGTATCGTTAATATTCATTAATCCCGGGCTAGTTCCCCAACCCGAGCAAAAAAAATAAAAACTACACTACCTTAGTAGATGAGTAAAGATAGTATGATTGGTATACAAATATATACACGTCTATTAAAAACGGTTAATCTAAGTATTATGTTCTACCAAAATTCATACCTTCTTTTATAGTTTTAATTTCATTTATACCTTCTGTAGTCATATGAACTTTAGATTGCACCAATTCCATAATTTTACAAAAATCTAGATAATTTAAGTGTTTAATACCATGCATAGGATAATTTTTAAAGAATGGAATAATCTTTGTTTCAACATCTTCAAATTTAGTTACTCTAAATTGAATATATTTTTGATTACTGCTTATAGCACCACAATTTAAAAACTTAGATATATCATAAATCAAATCACTATCTCTAATTGACTGGTTTATAGAAAAGAAAAAGGAAACACGGTTAATACTTTTTGCAGAACTAGCCTCCTTAATACGTATATAGAAAGATCCTTCTCCGTCAGTAAAACCTGCCAACCAGTTACCATTTATAATCCTTTTACCTATTGACACAGGTCTCTCCACTAAAGATATGTCGGGAAATTGGGCCACCAATTTCTCAGATAAACCTTTATTCATAGAAGCTTTAATGCTTATGATATTAGTAAGACCGTGCGTTGTAAGATGTGCACCCTCTTTAATTAAATATACAGCTTTTTCAAATAAAACAAAATCTGCTCACTTTTGAGAAAGAATGGGCTTTAAAGAAAGGAATCACCACATTCAATAAATCCTCCACGGAATTAACATAAAAAGTAATAGCATTATTCGCTAAATCTTTTTTTATATTACCTATTCCAAAAAATGACTGTAAACTACAAATAAGGTGTGAATCTTTAATATTCAAAGAAATAGCAAAAGAAGGATGAACAGAGTAAATAGTTCTAGAATTATCTAATGAACGAGAGGTTTTTCTTGTTCGATTATCTTTTGTAACAGAGATAGTAAACGTGGCCTCCGCATCACATAACCCCACCACATATTCATTGTGTAATGCATTACCTCCTTTTACTACAACAGGTAAAGTTGAAAGTAAAACAATATCATCTAAGAGTCCAAAGAGAGAAAATAAGGGACAAAAGTAAAGCCCACAGAAAATGAATAGCAGTACGCTAACCAAATTATTATTATATCATGTTCAAATCATTCTTTCCATACAAGGATTGAGGGATTTGCACCCTCTAGTTCAGTAGGCCACACCCTACTTATCCCGTCTAGCCAATCCTTTTTTTTTTTGGTGTATCGTTAATTTTAATTTATCCCGGGCTAGTTCCCCAACCCGAACCGTATCAGTTCACACTTCTTCGACCATATACAAAGTATTTATCTTGTATTTAGGTCTGAGACGAAGTAATTCAAAGTATTTTTACTTTAATAAGAGCATACCTTAATATTCCACCTTGGAACTATTCAGAACCTAGACTTCGGAAATAAAGTTCATACTAATGTAGTAAAAATTATTTCCGTTTTCGATTACACTATTTGTAATAAGTGGACCTACAAATACCATCTGCTCGTTGCTCTTTTATGATCTACCTACTATACATAATCATACTTAAGATAGAGTCAATTTAGATCCGCGATAGCCCATTCAATCTTTCGATTAATCAGTTAAGTTATTGCCATACCCTTTCCATTACGAAAGGCCATCTACTTTTATTGTTTCATATGTAGACTTGGCATAAACTGCTTTAGGGTGTTCCCGGAATTTGGTATTTTTAGAAAAATAAAAAGAAAGTCTCAATTTCTTTTTGGTTTTCGACTTAACACCAATTAGAGTCACGCATACGAAGATATTTCTGCCAAAAGATCTAAACCTGTACATTTAGACTAGCAATCCGCAGCCACCAAACTTATTGCACATACTCCTTTCAGCGCCTGACGAGTGGTTAGTACCTATCTGAGATAAAATTCACCGTGATGTGATTACTCACGATTACTAGTAATTCCTTTTTCATGCAGTCGAATTTCAGACAACAATCCATACTTTATCCTGTTTTAGGGATTAGCTCCAATTCGCATTATTGCATCCCTTTGTAAAGGCACATGTGGCACGTCTATAGCCCACAATATTAAGGCCATGATGACTTGTCTTAGTCCCTATTATCACATCCAATTGTAAGCGGAGAGCTGCTTTATTGTAATAAATAAAACAAGGGTTTACGTTAATTTAATGGACCTAACCAAATCTCACGACATTAACTGAAGACAGCCATGCAACGCATGTGGTCTAAAAATTTCAAAAAATATTTTAGGTCATTCAAATTGTGGTAAGGTTATTCGCGGATCATCGAATTAAATAACATACTTCACTACTGGTTTCAGAAACGGTCTAATGATTTCAGTTCCTGCGTTGCCACATTACTCTTGAGGTGGAGTGCTTCCACTTTCATTTATAGTTCCGCCTTAAAGCCAACCTATGGCACTCATCATTGTCTGCCCAGGTTACGGGGGTATCTAATCCTCTTCACTCTCTGAGCCTTCGTCCCTCAACGTCAGTTATAGTACATTGCTCTTTTCCTCTTTATCTATCTGATATCTTTTATAAGAGAAATTTCTTTTTTTTAGTTTCTTTTTTTTTCAGTTTGTTTATTTTTTTTTCTATGAAAAAAAAAGAAACTATGGAAAAAAAAATAAACAGAAATAGCAAGTACATGTACATAGAGGTTTGCCTTCGCCGTTATCAGTCCTATTGGTATTAACAAATTTCATCTTTCCTCCAACAATTCCGACATATTCCTCTCACATATCAAACTCAAGTGTACCAGGTACTTATTTAAGCCATTGCACACCGTCTAGGTACCCTATATACCTGTTAAAGATGAATAACACTCGTCTCCCTTGTCTTACCGCGACTGCTGGCACAAGATTTGGTCGAGACCTATGGATATAAAGTTTTCATAATAAGCTTTATCCAGAACTTTATAAGACCTAGTCAAGCAAGTTAATAACTTATTATATTAACTCTCATTCCTGCAAGTTGCTGGTTCAGCCGTTAGGCCATTGACCAAAATTCCTCACTGCTGTACTACACGCACTGGGGTTTTTTCAGACCCAGTGTGGTCAATAGACCTCTCAGTCTTGACTACGGACATAAGCTAAATATGCCATTACCATACTTACTACTTATCCGATGGTTATTAATAATCAACTAAGAGCGAAATACTATTTCTTTTAAACACATTTATTCTTAATATTATTAACCTTTATATCTAACCTTTTAGATATAATCGACCACTGGGTGATTAGATCTAGTATTAATAAATAATAATAAATTGTTATTATAAGGGATTTATTTTGCCTTACTCTTAGGTAGCCATAATACCACTTACTCACCTGTACACCACTTCAATATACATAATTTATACAAATTAAATATTGACGTTCGATTAGCATGTGTCAAGCATTTACATAGCGTTCACTCAGAGCCATCATCAAACTCAAATAAAAAATGTAAAGTACTATTTATTATCTAACTAAATAATATTGTAAAGTAAAACCTATTCGTTCTAACGATCATTCTTATCTAAGACTTGAACTTAGATTAGGATATTAGGAATATCTTGTTCTACCATTAAACTAATAAGAATTTTTTTTTAATAAGATAAATCTAGCTATCTTATTAAATGAATAGCTATTACTATAGAAATCGTTATTCTTATCTAAGACTCGAACTTAGATTCAGATATTAGAAGTATCTTGTTCTACCATTAAACTAATAAGAATCTTTCTTATTAACTCATAAAAGTATTATAATATGTAAATGTAAAATAGTTTATTTAAAATCCTCTATATTTTACCCCCCCTCCGCAAGATTGCGGTTATTTTTTCTTTTGCTTAACTGTTTGTTTATTTTTTTTATAGTTTCTTTTTTTTTCATAGAAAAAAAAATAAACAAACTGAAAAAAAAAGAAACTATAGCAATAAACCATGAGCAAAAGAAAAAATTTAGAGAGAAATAAGCTGTAAATAATAAAAAGGGTTATATATTTTCATAACTATTAACTTGGGTTTTGTTTTGGAGTATACCCATTACATTACTATTAAATTCTATATAATCCATATGATTTTTTCATTATGTTATATAACTATAGAACCATTCTATTTTATAAGAAATAATATGTAAATCGTAAAAAGGGTTATATATTTTCATAACTATTAACTTGGGTTTTGGAGTATACCCATTACATTACTATTTAATTCTATATAATCCCATTGGTGGACTTCCTGAATATGACGCGCCACCATTTCAACTACAGGATAACTGAAATGGAATGGGGTGATGGTTAGCACCGCTTTCACCGGTTTACAGGTTTGAGCAACCGTGTTTGGGCTTTAAGACTTTGTATTTCTATCCCTTTTATTTTTTTTTCGACATAATTTCTATGAAATTACTATCCTTTGGGATGGTCCCCTTCAGCGGCCAGACCTAAAGGTCAGTCCTAATTTTTTTCTAGTAATTTATTGCTATAAATTACGTCGAAAAAAATAACTCGGGGCTAGAATATAAAAAAAGACCAGGTTATGGGGTTACTAATTACACATTTGTTATGTGTTCATAGCACTTGTGTTCTAATGTGAAGGGTACATGGTTATCCTTGCAGCAGGAGACGTCTTAATTATGACTAGAAATATCTCTGTCCTGCCTTTTCTTCTAATCCTTATTTTTAGTCCATATCCATCCAACTCTTCAACGTCTTCTCCAAGTCCCCCTTTAAAAAGGGGGGGGGGGTGACCCGGTTTCTTGGGAGAAATGCATTGCCAAAAGCAATGCATCACCTCACCTTTTTTGAGTTCTCCCTTTAACTCGAACCCTGTCTTTTTCACCACTCTTTGACTTGCCACATTTTCCGTTTTGATCGTAGCACACAATCGCTCTGTTGCCTCAGATGTATCCTGGGTATCCAGATAGATGCACTGGACAAAGATGCGTGTGTTTGTACGAGGCAGATTCCACCAAACTTCCTTAAATTTCTCCACAAACTCAGAGGCGTACCCCTTTCCCCAGAACTCTTTCTTTAAACCGTAAAAGATTTCATTCCTTGTCCTGCTTATACACCCCTCCCTCACCAATTAGCTCCCCCTCAGTGCCGTCTGACTTCTTGAGGAAAATTCCAACTCTTGTCCAACTTTCTTGTACCTGGTTGAACCAGGAACCAGGAACCAGGAACCAGGAACCAGGAACCAGGAACCAGGAACCAGGAACCAGGAACCAGGAACCAGGAACCAGGATCGAGCGCCCTTTTCATCCAGCATGGGGCCCACGCCCAATTTAGTCATTGTTTCTTCTTGGCTCAATATCGTGCGATATGCTGGAAAATCCGAGTCAACGAGAGTTCGAAAGAGGAGACGTTCAGAAAAAAACGGGTCGAGATTTTGGATTTTGGATTTTGGATTTTGGATTTTGGTGGGCCAGACTTCCATAGTGGGAAGGGTGGAGGGTACAGTAGGAGACATTGTGGGTGGTGTGTGAGTAAGCTTAAACAGAGATTTAAATTATTACGTTATTAGAGTGAGAAGCGCTCGTTATTTTATTGGTTGGTTTTTAAGGGAGGTGGAACTTGGGCTATTAACGGTCATTTTATCAAAACTCTGAAAAGAGTTTGATATAATGATCAAAAACTCTTATCGAAACTCTTATCAAACTCTAAAAAGAGTTTGATATAATCTAAAAAGAGTTTGATATAATCTTAGATGGTTAGGTTTGGTTTTCTTATAGTATTTAGTAGGTGCAAATTTATCTAGAGTTTTATCTAGTATTTTATACATTTTAAAAATTTAAATTAAAATGAGTAGATTAAATAAAATTTTGAATAATGTTGTATTACGCAGAATTTTGGTTATATTTTTGGTTGGGTTGGTTTCGAGAATTGCGGTTAATTTAGCATTCGATATGAATGTGTTTAAAGACTTTACTACAACTATATCCTTAGTATATTACGGGTTTATGGCTTGTTTTTCAGCATTAGTTCATGAATTACCTATGGGTGTTTCTATAGATGATGCTAGTAAACTAGGAAAACTACCAAAGGATTGTACATTTTTTCATAGAAA